>JALBCR010002697.1:0-72117 GCA_030710515.1 Abscondita cerata
ACCAATGTAACAACCCTTAGAGCAATATGACTCAAAGGAAGTAAATTAAACAAGGAAGGATATTCTATTGTTATTGAAACTTATTCATAAAGTAAAAGCCATTTCCTTATAATGCTAATGGACAGGATTTTCTTTTAAGTATTAAGATTACAATAGAGGACTTATAAACTTTCGAAAATATCTAATTATAAATATTTACACTGCAATTGCGCTTTTTCCTTAATAATTTCTTAGCAATAACATACACGTTCTTGGTTTTAAGTTGTCATAAATTTGATATGATATAAATTTGTGTTACTAATATTACATCACAAACTAATCTTTATTCGCCAAAAATTGTTGCTTAAGTTGTAAAGCTTCGTACACACCTGAACAACAAACCGAGCAACAAACATAACAACGAACCGAAAGTCAAACAGAACGACAAACGATCTTTTATGATTTCCACAATCCGAACAACAAACGGAACGTTTGTGCTGTTCCCATAATTATTTTCAGTAGTTTTCAGTTCATATATATTTATTATTGAGAAGAGAAAATTGCGGAAAACAAGAAGACAGTGCCAACCAAATTTTTACGCACAAAGAAGAGTAAAAAATATTATAATTTAGTTCGCTTTTTTTTTATTTTGGAAATTTCCTGCCCAAATGATGCTAATAGGATCATTTTTTTCTTGCATTCTTAAACACTGATTAATTTAAAACATTTTTCTTCTGTCAACTCCATAATATTACCTAAAACACAACAAACCCACAAAAGGGAGGACAAAAAATAAATAATTTTCTTCTCCCGCATAAGTTTGTTCGCCGTTTTGTTTTGATTCGTCCAAACCTGCAAACGCATTCGCGCACCGTCCAAATTAATGTTCCGATTGCCGTTCGGTTCGTTGTTCTGTTTGCTCCTCGGTTAGTTGTTCAGGTGTGTACAAAGCTTTACAATAAGCATATTAATATGAACTATATCTTATGAAAGGAGAGTTATGTAACTATAATTAACGACTTAACGTTACGTTAGTAGATTCCATTTACTATTTACACATATTTTCTTGAAACATTCGATAATTAACTATCGGGATATGATGACCCTATACTTCGCAGGTTGCGCAACTGGATACAACCAAATAACTTGGAGCTGTTACTCTGGCCAGCAAAAAGCCCAGATTTTAACATTATCGAAAATGTTTGGGCTCGAATACTTGCTGTTATCCGAAGACAACAAGGGCCAAATTTTATACCAGTAAACCGTAATGCACTAATTGCAGCCATTGATACCGCATGGGAAACGATTAATATTAATTATATTGATACCTTGATAGCGTCAATGAGCAGACGCCTCCAGAATGTATCAATAATAATGGAGTTCACACCCATTATTGATTTCTTATATTTATTTATATAGTAATACCTTTATTTAAAAAAAGGTTTTCATTTAATTTTAAACTATAACTTGGTATCTTAATTATAATTATGTAATAAATTCTTGTCAAAAAACTAAATATATACGTTGACAATAAGAATTGCCTTATTTTTGTTTTCACTTTTATATTAACTACAGAAAAAAATGAACGTCATAAAATATACATTTTGTAAGGACTAAATATTATGAATAGAGAGTTTAATGATTTTTTTTAAAACTTAATAACAATAATTATGGCTGGTTGCACGACTTAAACTTAAGCAACGCTTAAAAACGTAGATACAATTGTTAAAACCATAGCAACGATTGTTTTTTAAGCGTTTAAGTTTAAGTCATTGTGCAAACGTTTCCATTATAATTAGATTTATTTAAAAATAAGTAATAATCAGTCAACCCAAATAACCATATTTAGTTTTTTGATTTAATTTAAAAGTTATTGCTTGTAGACGTTTTTTAAATCAAAATTATTTCTAATTTTATTTTGTAAACATTTCCTAAACAAAATTTTGATTCGATAATTAATCGAGCTATGGTGTTTAATTAGCGATACCTTCAAATATATTATTTAAAGAAAAAAATTAAGTAAGCAACGTAAATTACTTATTTTCTAAAACGTGCTTAGTGTAATGATTCATTCTACAGTCATTCTATAAGATAATCCCTGCCGAGACTAGCTGCTGTTAAAATTGTAAATGATACCCTTAAGCCCGCTTCACAATGTGCAAACTTTTGTTTACAGAAATTGTGGTGTCCAAGTTTTAAATTTCATGAGTGTACAAGACAAACACAACTATAACACTAGATCGGGAAACAATTTTTACATACAAATGGTTAATACAATGTTTCAAGAAAACCAAATTTTTATAAAAGGATTAAGGATGTTTAACGAACTACCTAATGAAATAAAAACAGCAGATACGCGTTATGTGTGTTTCGTATGAAATGTAATCAATATTTAAAAAAGAAACAAAGACAATAAATAAAATAACTAAGTACAATTTAAATTTAATTTAATGATTTTTTTTCTGATGTCATTTATTACATGTAGTTTATTTCAACTACTAAAGTTATTATATATCAAACATGTAGGTGACGGATATGGTTAAATCCATTTGGTTAAACGATATCGCCGAAGTAATAAACAATTGAGTGTAACCACAGAACATTACAAACAAAACAAAGTATGTGTAATTACCTTCTTAGTAATTTAGTTTTTTAGATTTTCAATCTTTCGCTTATAAGATTCAAACGTTTTTCTTTTGATTTAAGTAAAAAATGTATTTAAAAGAAACCAAAAAATAAAAATGCTAATGCGGATATGAGAAAAGAAATAAACAAAAAAATAGATGAAAATTTCAACAAAATGAATGAAAACTTAAAGAAAATAGATGAAAAAGAATCGATAAAAACTCAAAAAGAAAGAACGAAAGATTTCTACACAATAAAGACTTATTAAAGATTTACATAAAAAATAAGTATGAAAACTTTGGAGTTCGATATAGATAGTGGCATCCAAGAAAGTACAAAAAAAATGTAAACGTAAATAAGAAGAATACAAAGGAATAATAATGAAACAAAGCAAAAGAACCATGAAGAACAAGAAGTACTAATTAGAAACGAAATTATATTTAATAAGATTAATAATTAAATCAAAAGCAAGAAATAAATAAATTGAATGTGAATAAAAGAATAAAGTGGAAGATAAAAAATTAGAAAGTAATAAAAACAAAACACGACAAAAACTATGTAAAAAAACAGAATAAGGAAAATAAATGAAGACTGAATTAAATCAAAACTAGAATCGTCTATAAATGAAGGCAAAAAAGTAAAAATATCAGAAAACTTGCATTAATTGGACAAAGTTTTATATTTTTGACATACATTTGTTTGATTTTAAAACATTTGTGATGATGAAAGATTTTTCCCTGCGTAACAAAATCTGGTATCCATAACATTTCCAACATCTACATGTTGTTCATTCTTATCTTGGACACACTGTATATGTAACATAGGTTCTAAAATCGACTTAACCCACACATAGAAACTAAACCATTCGTAAATTTTACGATTCCAAATTCAACGTGTCATCGTTTGTAAAAAATAAAAAAAATAACACATTACCAGTTTGAATAAACTTTATTGAAATGATACAATCACAAATTTAAGTTCAATGAGAAGAACATTGACAGCAAATACTGGCTGACAGATTTAACAGGTGGTTCTTTTCGAAGGTCTTTAGATAGAGTTTTCTGCGAGTGGGTTTTGTTTCACAATATTTTCTATAGTGACCCGAAGTTGGTGCACTTAAACGATGTTTCTGCCAAGGTAATGTCAATTCTTTGGCCAATGTAACCATAAATTGTTTCCTATTTATTGCCTTTCGTTTCAATTTATGCGTATTACTTGCATACACAACATACGCATTTATTGACGCTATATTTAACATGCCATAGAACAAGCACAATGGCCATCTTTTTGTTTTTCGTGATGTGGACAAGTTTCCACACATCTGGTCAAACGTGTCGACTTGTTGTGCATGATAGTTTTAATGTTTATTCTTACTTGAGTACAATTTCTTTTATTAACAAACACTTAATACATTATGTAAATAACTCGATGAAACGCTGCCGAGGATCATGGGCTTGTAGATGTGCGCGGTTTACTCCCGCGTAGGCTTCAGACCTGTGCGCATAGATGAAAGACTTATAATGTGTCCGTAGGTACCAATGCGCGGCGTCTGTATGTGAATGTCGCGCTTGCGGAAAAAGGCGCCTTGGGTGGTAAGTGGCTTGACATTTCGGGCGACGTCTGGTTATGGCGCGCGGCGTCCGGCTGAGTAGCGATAGGACTGGAGGTACTCGTGCGGCTCGCTTCCAGCTGTAATACGCTGCTCGGAACATGCGTCGTTCCGTATACTCATGTGTGGGCATTGAGTTATATTGCAGGAAACTCTACTATATATCAGCACGAGCGACCCAATGTTGCACAATACCCTACTGTAATAGCGCAAGTTACCCTACTATAGTAGCACAGGTATCCACTGGTTGAGTTAGATTCTTACTATAAGAGCTCGGGAACTGAACTGCCTTTTCGTCGTCTTGGTTCTCCTTTTTAAAGGGTGAAATCACGTGCGCGCCGCGTGCGTGGATGGGTGGGGATATTTGGTTGTGTCTACGTTATCGTCGCAGGTACTCGATCGCCACAGACTCCTCCTTTAGTGCTATTGTAAAAGTCGATTATATCTGGTTTGCCCGCAGTTTCAGATATGAGGGTACTCCCTGTGAATGTATTGTACTTAGAAGTATAACATTTTTGTTCTTTTTTGGGACATACGATAACAATGTCTTCTCTTTATCGAAGCAATATCTAGCTTCTCCCACTTTGCAATTCGTTGTTAAAAGCATTTCTGGAGGAATTTCGCGTTTGTTTTTGCGCAATGTACCAACCATAGTAAATTTATATGGTGCTTGTAAGAGGTCATCAGCAAGTTTGATTGATGAAAACCAATTGTTATATTCCTGTTTGCACCACACAAAGATTTTGTTAGGGTTTTCACGTAGTATTCTGCCAAAGGCGTGTTGTCAGTTTTAGTCTTCTTGCCTAGGTAAGGCGATGCGTCGATCATGTATTTAGTTCCAGCGTCGCATACCATGACAATTTAGCGGGTTTGTTTGGTATGTACATGCGAAATGTACCTCTAAATGCTAGCAACTTTTCATCAATGGTAATGTACGACCCTGCCTTATTTGATTTCTTGCAATTATCTATTAGTTCATCCCATATTTTTCTTATTGCAGCCAAAGGATCGGCTTCTTGTCTGGTTGGCCGAGTAATTTTGTTATCAAAACGAAGGCAATTAATTAGAAATTTAAACCTTTCTCGGCTCATTGTAGCTATATAAGTTGTTCCACACAAGTTACTATCAAATAATTCTGTAGTGCTTAGCTGATTATTTTTCATTGCTACTGAAAACAACAATAATCCAATAAGCGCTCTGATTTTCATAGAATTCGTGATGGAAATTGTTGATTTTTCTTGAGTATAACTTTCTGATTTATCAAGTATTTCGTTATTGCTATGAATAACAATTTCATCAACAATTGCGCCTGATAAAAATAGTGAAATACATCAAGAGGATTTATGACATCTTTAGCTATTCCGGTCGGCCCTTGAATTATATGTGTTTTGTTTTTCATTGGTGTTCTTGAGGTTTTACCGGCAACTGCAGACCAACGATGTCCATTTTTCCCCCTGAAAGATATTTGTGAACGATTTGATTTTTTAACTTGTGAAGAAGTGTCTTCTTCAAACTCCATCTAGACCGCCTCCAAGTCTAAAGTCTGAGACGAAATTTGTAAGTCATTGAAATTGACGCGTGTTTTTTGAGGCAAATAATTTTTGTCCTGTTCTTTATCAGCAGAACCGTCAATTTTTTTTCTCTTACTAGATCACGGAGTCGAGTTGTCGGTATCACTTGAATCATCTGTGGGGCGTGTTCGCTTCCAGAATCTTCATACGGTTTAATTTCGACGTTATCTTCCACATCAGATTGACTACAATCACTACCAGCTATGTTGTAAAAATCAGGATCGTTTAATATGTTTTCGAGTTCCTTGTTTGACAACGGTTTATTCCAATAGTTCATTTTGTTAAAAATATTTGACAATAACTAAATAATAAACAAAAAATACAAATTATACGTGAAAAATATAAGTTACGCGAAAACTAACCTTACGTAATAATTACGAATGCAATAAGTACACGACAGTTCCAAGACGTCTGGAGCACAATATAACCTAATCACACACACGCACTTGTTACAAATGAGGAAACTACTGCAAGACGCAGCGCTCTAGTAGATGTGCAGAAAATATACGCAAACAAATTATAATTCGTTTCGTAGAATTTACGAATGGTTATCTTTCTAGGGTTAAATTAACAAATCTTACATTTATACGTATAAAACATGTAAATACGGATGTTCAAATAAAAAACGGGGCTGGGTACGTCTTGGAATTTTCTTTGACATTTGGTATTTTTTTTAACAAAGTAGTCAGTTGATCAAAGTTTAGGTTAGTTTTGTTACTTGCTACATTCAAGATTTTTCTAATTTTGACAAAAACAGAGTAAACGTTAAATTGAACGTACTCATGAAATTTAAAACTTAGACACCACAATTTCTGTAAACAAAAGTTTGCACATTGTGAAGCGGGCTTAAGGGTATCATTTACAATTCTAACAGCAGGTAGTCTCAGCAGGGGTTATCTTATAGAAGGACTGTAGAATGAATCATTACACTAAGCACGTTTTAGAAAATAGGTAATTTACGTTGCTTACTTAATTTTTTCTTTAAAGAATATATTTGAAGGTATCGCTAATTAAACACCATAGCTCGATTAATTATCGAATCAAAATTTTGTTTAGGAAATGTTTACAAAATAAAATTAGAAATAATTTTGATTTAAAAAACGTCTACAAGCAATAACTTTTAAATTAAATCAAAAACTAAACATGGTTATTTGGGTTGACTGATTATTACTTATTTTAAATAAATCTAACCTACTAATTATTGTAAGTTATTAAAAAAAATCATTAAACTCTCTATTCATAATATTTAGTCCTTACAAAATGTATATTTTATGACGTTTCATTTTTTCTGTAGTTAATATAAAAAGTGAAAATAAAAACTAAGGCAATTCTTATTGTCAACGTATATATTTAGTTTTTGACAAGAATTTATTACATAATTATAATTAAGATACCAAGTTATAGTTTAAAATTAAATGAAAACTTTTTTTAAATAAAGGTATTACTATATAAATAAATATAAGAAATCAATAATGGGTGTGACCTCCATTATTATTGATACATTCTTGGAGGCGTCTGCTCATTGACGCTATCAAGGTATCAATATAATTAATATTAATCGTTTCCCATGCGGTATCAATGGCTGCAATTAGTGCATTACGGTTTACTGGTATAAAATTTGGCCCTTGTTGTCTTCGGATAACAGCAAGTATTCGAGCCCAAACATTTTCGATAATGTTAAAATCTGGGCTTTTGCTGGCCAGGGTAACAGCTCCAAGTTATTTGCTTGTATCCAGTTGCGCACAACCTGCGAAGTATAGGGTCATCATATCCCGATAGTTAATTATCGAATGTTCCAAGAAAATATGTGTAAATAGTAAATGGAATCTACTAACGTAACGTTAAATCGTTAATTATAGTTACATAACTCTCCTTTCATAAGATATAGTTCATATTAATATGCTTATTGTAAAGCTTCGTACACACCTGAACAACAAACCGAGGAACAAACAGAACAACGAACCGAACGGCAATCGGAACATTAATTTGGACGGTGCTACGTACGAATTTTAGAACAGATTCGCAAGTCCTGATTGTTCCACGAACGGTTTGCGGCGTTCCCGCAACTTGTCGGTTTTTTCTCCGACATCAAAGAAAATGCGCGCGAATGCGTTTGCAGGTTTGGACGAATCTAAACAAAACGGCGAACAAACTTATGCGGGAGAATTAAATTATTTATTTTTGTCCTCCCTTTTGTGGGTTTGTTGTGTTTTAGGTAATATTATGGAGTTGACAGAAGAAAAATGTTTTAAATTAATCAGTGTTTAAGAATGCAAGAAAAAATGATGTCCCTATTAGCATCATTTGGGCGGGAAATTTCAAAATAAAAAAAAAGAAGTAAATTATAATTTTTACTCTTCTTTGTGCGTAAAAATTTGGTTGGCACTATCTTCTTGTTTTCCGCAATTTTCTCTTCTCAATAATAAATATATATGAACTGAAAACTACTGAAAATAATTATGGGAACAGCACAAACGTTCCGTTTGTTGTTCGGATTGTGGAAATCATAAAAGATCGTTTGTCGTTCTGTTTGACTTTCGGTTCGTTGTTATGTTTGTTGCTCGGTTTGTTGTTCAGGTGTGTACGAAGCTTTACAACTTAAGCAACAATTTTTTGGCAAATAAAGATTAGTTTGTGATGTAATATTAGAAACACAAATTTATATCATATCAAATTTATGACAACTTAAAAACCAAGAACGTGTATGTTATTGCTAAGAAATTATTAAGGAAAAAGCGCAATTGCAGTGTAAATATTTATAATTAGATATTTTCGAAAGTTTATAAGTCCTCTATTGTAATCTTAATACTTAAAAGAAAATCCTGTCCATTAGCATTATAAGGAAATGGCTTTTACTTTATGAATAAGTTTCAATAACAATAGAATATCCTTGCTTGTTTAATTTACTTCCTTTGAGTCATATTGCTCTAAGGGTTGTTACATTGGTCATTAGAAGTATGTAATAAATAAACAATTACCTACTGTTTGAGAAGGGGTAGTGTGAACCAATAAATAAAGTAAGAAATGTAAATTCCATTTTAGTTTAAAATTTCAAGTGTTGTGAAAATGCCACCTCATCTCGGTGCTGATTTGAAAGCGCGGATTGTTTCGGAATTAGCGGCGGGCCGTAGCGTGCGTGAAATTTCACGTATGTTAGATATACCAAAAAGCACCGTAGGGCATTACCGAGTAAAATGGAATCTTGAACACACTTTGGAAAGAGCCATCGGAAGTGGTAGACCTAAAGTATCTACGTGCTCAAGATCTCGAGTTGTTTCATTACGTAACAGAACAACCATTTGCTACATACTCAGGGCTATAGCAGATACACATTTTCCCGGATGCCGTATAACTGCACAAAAAGATTAAAGGAGATGGGAATAAAGAAGTATAATGCTGCTGCGAAAGAAGTTCTCAGTGACGAAAATATGAGACGTCGTCTGGAATTTGCAAGGCGATATGTGAACGAACCTTTGGAATTTTGGAATCGAGTGATTTTTAGCGACGAAAAAACGTTCAATAGCCGCAACGATGGACCACTAAAAGTTTTTAGAATGGAAGGAACTCGTTACGAAAATAATCACATATGTCCTAAAAAACGAAGTGGTTATTTTTCTGTGAATGTGTGGGGTTGGGTTAGCGCGCGGGGTCCAGGAGTTTGTTGGGCTATCGATGGACGTCTTGATTCTGCTGCGTATTTAGATATTTTGGAAACTATTATGAAACCTTCAGTCGAAGTGTTTTATCCAGACGAAGATTATATTTTCCAACAAGTAAGTATTCTTATTTCACTATACTTTCTCCAAAAAATAGTTCGGGATCTGTTGAATTAACATTTTCATAATGTATTTTTGTTGTTAAAGGACAACGCCCCTATTCATACTTCGCGGGTTGTGCGCAATTGGATACGAGAAAATAACTTGGAGCTGTTACCCTGGCCAGCAAAAGCCCAGATTATCGAAAATGTTTGGGCTCGAATACTTGCTGTTATCCGAAGACAACAAGGGCCAAATTTTATACCAGTAAACCGTAATGCACTAATTGCAGCCATTGATACCGCATGGGAAACGATTAATATTAATTATATTGATACCTTGATAGCGTCAATGAGCAGACGCCTCCAAGAATGTATCAATAATAATGGAGGTCACACCCATTATTGATTTCTTATATTTATTTATATAGTAATACCTTTATTTAAAAAAAAGTTTTCATTTAATTTTAAACTATAACTTGGTATCTTAATTATAATTATGTAATAAATTCTTGTCAAAAACTAAATATATACGTTGACAATAAGAATTGCCTTAGTTTTTATTTTCACTTTTTATATTAACTACAGAAAAAATGAAACGTCATAAAATATACATTTTGTAAGGACTAAATATTATGAATAGAGAGTTTAATGATTTTTTTAATAACTTACAATAATTAGTAGGTTAGATTTATTTAAAAATAAGTAATAATCAGTCAACCCAAATAACCATGTTTAGTTTTTGATTTAATTTAAAAGTTATTGCTTGTAGACGTTTTTAAATCAAAATTATTTCTAATTTTATTTTGTAAACATTTCCTAAACAAAATTTTGATTCGATAATTAATCGAGCTATGGTGTTTAATTAGCGATACCTTCAAATATATTCTTTAAAGAAAAAATTAAGTAAGCAACGTAAATTACCTATTTTCTAAAACGTGCTTAGTGTAATGATTCATTCTACAGTCCTTCTATAAGATAACCCCTGCTGAGACTACCTGCTGTTAGAATTGTAAATGATACCCTTAAGCCCGCTTCACAATGTGCAAACTTTTGTTTACAGAAATTGTGGTGTCCAAGTTTTAAATTTCATGAGTGTACATGTATATGCAGTACTTACATAATGAACTGCTTAATTCAATATCATATTAACACATTCCCATTGTATATATTGTAAACATGGTTTGAGAAATACCAACTGAAGTGCTACTTTTCGTAACTAATCTACTTTTCGTAACGGTTTAAACACTTACTTTGATTATGAAAAATGTCCCTTTACATGTCAAAATTAGAAAAAATAATTAAAAAAGAATTGCTTTTACTTGAATCTAAAATTATATGACGGTATCACAATTATTTGAAAGAGCGTCGTGGTTCCATAGATCAATTAAAGTTAAAACAATTATTAAGACGCTAGTTAATTTCATATTTAACTCCAAAAACGTGATCAAATTATTCGAACAGAAAATCCGACGTAAACTCGACATTTCCAATTCCCATACGTTAATGAGGCGAAGATTACGTTCGTTGTGAATTCAATCAAACGGTGCATTAAAATACAAAGATGAAACTAAAATTAAAAGCACGTGCCTACAAAAATTACTTTCGGTCGTCAAATGGTCTAATAAGAGGTCTTTTCTAACTCAAAAGCATTATTACATTAAACATGCAGAAAACAATCTGCATTAGTTAACGAAAATTATAGAAGAAATCTAACTTAGAGAGAAACAATAACAAAATGCTACTAAACTAAAATGCATTATGTTTAAAAAGAGCTTATTACTAAATCGCATTAACGTTATAGGCGGCATTCAAACTGATTATTCAAATTGCGTAATACTGATTCGATCATTTTCTTGATGGCCCAACGAAATATTTT
Source organism: Abscondita cerata (assembly GCA_030710515.1). Taxonomy (NCBI): domain Eukaryota; kingdom Metazoa; phylum Arthropoda; class Insecta; order Coleoptera; family Lampyridae; genus Abscondita; species Abscondita cerata. The sequence continues at coordinate 11,418 of JALBCR010002697.1, forward strand.
AAATTAAGATAATTAAAGCAAGGTAACAATATATAACAATAAATATATAATAATAGAATACTTATAGCAATAAATATAGAAAGTTTGCTGTAGAAAAAAAATAATTCAAATGAAAATTGCCCAACTTTTCATTTATAGCTTTTTGTATAATCAATATTCTTGAAGATATTGTTAAAACAATTAGCGTCGCATGATTACAATATCTCAATAATTAAAAATTGTATATACAGGGTGAGTCACGACCGCGGTAAAGAAACTTTATGGCTAAACGGAATATATTTCGTAAATCCTTTTGCAGCATGGGGATGTAGGTCAATAAGGGCGCATTCTAAAAATATTTTACAATATACAGAGTAATCTATAAAAAAATGGCATACCAAAGTTATATTTTTTCTTAAGGAACACACTGTATTTCAACACAATTTTGGATTGTAGTTGAAAAATAAACCAGACTTTTATAAGGGTTCCCTACCTACATGTTCTTGAACTATTTAACCTTATTTAAAAATACAAAGTTTTAGAAAAAACTCCAGTACCCAAAAGCAAATTAATTTTAACAGATTCTACTTTTGACGTTATATGGTAGACTGTTTACCAAATCGACTAACTTCTTTAAAAAGACAAGACGTTATACAGGATGTCCACAATATTTGGCTTTATTGTTAACACATTCAAAAGATAATATCGTGCTTATTTCAAATTGAACTATGAGCTCATCTAATACACTCCGCACAAAAATTATCGCAACACCTGAACATTCTTGGTCACTTATAATTTAAATAAACTATTTTCGCATAATTTGATCAAATGTGATTTTCTGACATTTTATAAAACAGTCATCTCAACGAATTATAAACAACGCACTTTTTGCTGCCGATTTTTTGAATATTTCAAAAAACGTTAAATAGTCCAACATTCAATTATTGTAGATAATTATCTTGTCGGTTGAGTTTTTGGTCTGACATTGTTATGAATGTTCAGCAACGTGCATCTTTGCATCTTTCTTATAAAGAAACCGTGCAATGTATAGCATTGCTGGTAGATGGCCGTAGTATGCGGCATGTAGCAAAAATTCTACGAGTACAGCCTTCAACTGTATCCAGAGTTGCAGCACGATTTAGGGAAACTGGGAACTACAGAAGAAGAGCTAGGCAAGGTCGCAGAAGAGCTACCACACTACGAGACGACCTATTTCTACGCTTAAATGCTCTGCGTACCCGTCATTTCACAGCTAGATTCTTAAAAAATGAACTTTCAGCGGTTAGAAATGTACCTCTTTCTGTTCAAACTATACGGAACCGTCTTCAAGAGGAAGAGATAAGAGCCCATGTTCCTGCTCGAAGTCCACTTCTCACCAGAGAACACAAGGTAGCACGATTAGCATTCGCACGTGAACATGTGGATTGGGATATTCACGACTGGGATAATGTTGTTTTCTCTGATGAGACGCGGTATAGTTTATGGGCTTCCGACAGACGGATACCGATCTACAGACGACCTAGTAAACGTTATCCTGCCTGCAACTTTTGTCCACGTGTCCCTTATGGTGGAGGATCAGTGATGGTATGGGAGGCATCTCTTTGGAAGGCCGTACAGCGTTAGTGCCATTACCTGGTGCTCGGTTAACAGCAGATAGGTATATTACCGACATTTTAGAAGAGAATTTGGTACCTTATGTGCCTTTTGTTGGCGAAAATTGCATTTTTATGCACAACAACGCACGACCCAACATAGCAGGAATTGTGCAGCAATATTTGGAGGAGATCGAATTGCCAGTTCTGCAATGGCCTGCACGAAGTCCGAACATGAACCCAATCGAACATGTCTATCCCAGACGGACAGATGATCCCCATCTAGGACAAGCCTTAAAACGCCACCAGAGGCCGTTTCTTAATTTACAAGAACTGGAAGACGCGCTGTTACAGGAATGGGAAAATATTCCCCAAGACTATGTTGCAAACTTAATACGCGGTATGCCGCGAAGAATGCAAGCAGTAATTCAAGCTAGAGGCGGCAACACAAGATACTAAAACCATTTTGACCAAGTTTTTATACTGTTGTATTTGACAATTTAACAGTTTCTTGCCATTTTCTAATTTATAATGCTTAGTCATTGCTGGTATGTTATCGTTTATATTTTTTCAGAACCTAAGAATTATATGTATGGTATGTTCAAAAGTAATGTTATTTAAAAATAAATAGGTGTTGCGATAATTTTTGTGCGGAGTGTAGTAAATTTAACTCTTTTTCAAACTATGTTAGAGTTCCCTATACCTAACTAGTTTGAATTTGGTGTTATTTACATATTCTTAGAACTACACGCGTTTCAACAATAAAAAACTTTACTGTTTAAACAAAATTGTAACTAAGTATTTATTTTAAGCTAACATAAATTAATATACCAAAATAAACAAACAACGACTTACAATAAATGTTCAAACTGTTTACCATCATCAACAATACACATTTCAAACGATCGTCTTAATTTTTGTAACATAGCAAGTAACAGTTAGGAAGGAATTTTGAACATGTAGCATCTGGTCTTCTTGCTAGCAATTTAACTGACCCACCTCTCCCAATCCACTTGTTTCTAAACTTTCTATTTAAATAGTTCCTCACAGGTCTAATATTTAAAGGAACATCTTCTAATAGCGTCCAAAAGCCTTCTCTTAAAAATTGTAAAATTTACGACAACTTAAATGACCATCACAGAAATATGGACCAATGATATAATCCCCAATTATTCCTCCAAATACATTTAAACTCTAACGATTTTGACGATTAACAGAATTAATTAAATGTTTATTTTCTGTATCATAATAGTGAAAATTATGACGGTTAACTAAACCATTGTTATGAAAAGTAGCTTCGTCAGTGAGCAACAAATATTCAAAAAAATTAATTTAATCGCTTTAGACACACTTGAAATTTATATCAAATCTTCAGATAAAAATTATTTATTGAATGATCAATTATTTTTTAATTAAATATGTATTAATTTTGCCAAAATTAAACACCTATAAGTACCAAAAATGTTTTATATTTGCAATTGTTTATAAATGTCGTATAATTTGTCATTCTGTATTAAAACCTACTCCTGATGTTGACTTGCAGATATTAAAAGTCGAAACTATAGTAAAGTTTTCAAATAAAAAAAATATTTAGTATTGGTTTGACTAAAGTTATAATTTATTTATTAAAAATTACCAATACATTAATGGATCCATCATTATTTAATTTTATTAAATTACAATAAAATATACTATTCAGCATGCAATGATTGCGTTACACCCCTATCGTAATGAGTTCGGAAATCGCGCACTTAAGAAAATAAAATAAGAGTGTTATGTATGAAGTTTAAATTTAAAAAAACAAAAACAAAATTTTTTATTTTTTATTTATGTAGAATACTGTGATAAGACATTAAATTATATGAAAAGCAGCGTATGGTACATTTTTTTAGTGGTGAAATTCAGTGGCGGCTCGTGGTCAATCATACTGGGAGGTCAAAATATATTTAAAAAATAGGCATACTTAAAAAAATATAAATAACTCAAATGCACCCCAAAATTTTATACAATCTACAATTTTGTTCAAAATATAGCGATTTTTCGAAACATTCTCATTAAAATCTCTAAGGGATTTTCTGTAAGCATTTTCTAGCTGTGTACGAATATCAACATTTCCTACGGTTGCAAAATTTACCGAGCATTTCATGTGTTCTGCAGACGAAACATGTTTTTATTTTTTCTTTTAAATGTTTTAAATCTCTGACACCGGATTTGGACTATAGCGAGTCTGACGAGTCTTTAGAAAATAATAAACAAACAAAACAGTAAAATACATTTGATACTTCACAACCACATATCAGTTAGCTAAATCGTACATTACCTTGCGAAAGTTTCGATGAACATCTTTATTTTTGTCTTTGCTAGTCTGTCGTAAACTTAGTTCTGGCAAAGGACGACCATTTGCTTTGAACTCAACTAATGTTGTAAAATTAAGTTTGTTAGCACTTTTTAGTTGTTTAATTTTCTGCACTACCGACATTTTCTATTATAGCGCATGCACACGCAAATCAAAAATAGTATTTTTACAAAACAACACAACAACAGTAAAACATATCAATATAAATTCTTAAATTGATTTAAAACACGCGAAAATCGAATCAAAAATCGAGCGTAGTTGTACACCCTATCGAAGTCGACGTAAACTGCGGGATCCGGCTCATGACCCAAAGTTGAATATTGTTTCGGACGTTCGCGTTTATTCGGGCGTTGCACGTTTTTCGAGTTTTTTTCGGGTAGATCTAATTCAATGAGGACAATTCGCACCGCCAGCCCAAGGTTGAAGAGGATGAATTGCGAACGACGGCCGATAAATTTTAAGTTATTATACTTGCGACTTTTGCGAGTAAATTACCTATTTTAATAAAACACGTAATAATTAATATTTTTTATTTATTGTCAACATTTTTGGGAGGTCATTGACCAATTGACCATATGGACAAGCCGCCACTGCTGAAATTATTAAATAAAACGAGAATTACAAAAAAAAACTTAATTGAGTTTATGTAAAATGCTGCCTCCTTGCGTCAATTGTAGAATTGACGAGGGAGAGATAGAGAACAGAATAACATAAACCTCGTATGTTAAAAGCGTGACATGGTCAAATTATTCATTTCTATGCATTTTTCGATTTCGTTAAGTCGGGTGTGTAACGCACTCTTAAAGCGGTTTGGTAGCAATACTAAAAGCTACAATTCGAGAAGCGGTTTTTCGCTAAATAACCACTTACAATAAAAATAGACATTAACAAACTAAGCAATGCCAACAGATAACTGTAACGACGATGAATGTATTTAATTGCACATGGTTATCTAAGCGATAATTTTTAATGCAACAAACACTCGAGTCGATAAAGCCAAGTCGTTGGACATAAATTTCACTTAAAAATAGACATTGTCTACCTACTTCCTGGGAAACTGAAGTCTGTTGGTGTTCTTATTTTGAATAAGACGTAAAATGGTTTAGTAACTTTAGGGGCGTATCGTTAAAGTTTATTTCGGTCATAACATAATTGTATAAATTATTATTCTTTTTTTTACTTAAATGATGCTGCATTCTATACTCTACGACATGTCGTTTATCAAATCTTCATAAAGATATCATGAACAATACCATTATACTGTAAAATAAATTTCATGAATTTCAATTTTTAAAAAGCATTTTGTGATACATTTTTTAATTTGAGCAAAAAAATGAGTAAGTAGTGGCATAGATATCGCTCTTAAGAACAATTTATCAAAATTTTTGACAAATCGATCGTTCCGATTTCGAGTTATAACTAAATTACGATTGCATTGAAAACTTACAAGGTGTCCAGAACGGTGCGCCAAACGGTACTAGAGGTTATTTTATGTCGATTTAACTCAAATTACCGTACTCCAAAAATGCTTCCTGAGTTCTTTGAAGAAGACATCGTTATCTGAGTTTTCTTTAAATTATTTAAAAATGCTGTTACTTAAAAATTTCAAACTTTGTATATCTAATCAATAAACGATTACAAATCCGTCATTTGCTGTAATTTTTTTTTACAAGACCCATAAGCGTGTAAGTAGGGAGAAACCAACGGGTATTTTTATTAAAAATGTTTTATTTTTTATTTTTTTTATCTGACACTAAATTTGAGAAAGTCAAGACAATTTTCATAAAAAATGTCCTCGTCTTTGAAATCGATATCATACACCGTTTTCGAGAAAAATAAATTTAAACTTATTCAGCCATAGTCTGAAATTAAAACGGTACTAACTTTAAAACAGTTTTAACTTTAGGTTTAACTGTAAACCGTATGAATAGACATAAATAAACTTTACTAACCTTAACTCAGTTTAAAAGATTTAAACCATTGAAACTCCAAGTTTAAATAAGGCATTTCAATGCGCTGTCAGATAACTGTTAAAGACCTTTAAAAATGGCTACTGCAGGGCAAACTTATACGTATAATTAGATAGGTTTTATCATTGAGTTATAGGATTTTAATATAATTTATACGTTTAATTGATTTGTAATTTACCATAATGCCAGCATTTTGTTGTGTAGTGAACTGTGGCAGTAGAGGAAATCGTTATACCGTAATGTGGGGTTATTTTGCGCCATAATGGGATACATTGCGCTTGCGCCATTTGCAAAAAAAGTTTATAATGGTTATTTTATTAACCGAAACAAACGCGTCGCTCTATTAGAAGTTGCATATGCAGTGATTGATTAGACCTTGAGTGGATCCGTTTAAGATGTCATAAAGTGTTGTGGCTTGGCAGTAAATAACTTAAGAAAGAACGTTGTCACATGTGCGTTGTAAAAATATTGTCGAATCTTGTTCATTTTTGGAGATAAACAGGTAAGTATTTATATACAGTGTCTTTGATGTATTGTTTTGCAATTACCAAAAATATTTTCTTTTTAACATAACTTGTAAACATTAAAAAAAAAAGAATTCTCTAAACTGACAAAATTTTATAAATGTGGGGATACTTTGCTTCCCATGATTACCCCCTATATATTTTTTTGTATAAATTTTGGAGGAATACTCACTATATTTTTAGAAACATGTGTTGGGTGCCTTTCCCATTAGTGGCGCAAAGTATATTGTTTATTTTTACAGATTTTCTTTTATTTCAGAAATGTCTAGACAATACAAAAGAAACGCTGGCGCGAGAAGATACGGCGATTATACTGAAGAAACACTTGAAGCATGTTTGGCTAAAATTAAAGCTGGAAACATTTCACACAGAAAAACCGAGGTTAAATAGAAAATTCCGAAAAGAACCATTTTTAATAAATTGAAAGGAAAGCACCCAAAAAAAATTGGCAAACAACCAGTGTTTAATGACCAGCAAGAAACCCAATTTGAGTTATGTATAGGTAATATCCATGGGAGAATTTGGTTTTCCCGTGAATGTTAGAGAACTACGACTATCAGAAATGCGTCAAAAACTTCCATTTTGGTTATGTTTGCTGATGGAGAACTCCTCCCGCCCTATGTGGTTTATCGTGCTCAACATATGTGGACAACATAGACGGAAAATGGTCCGAGAGGTTACAGGTATAATGCCAGCGCTACGCGATGTTTTGATGCTGCAATTTTCACCGATTGGCTCAAAATCAAATGATGCCACGTCTAAAAAAATTGGAAAGGAAAAAGATCTTGATTTGTGATAACCTTTCTTCCCACATAACTGTTGACGCGCTCAAACTTTGTCGTGAAAATCAAGTCACCCTAATATGCTTACCACCCAACAGCACACATTTGACGCAGCCACTTGATGTGGCAATGTTTAAGCCGTTAAAAATTGCATGGAGGCAAGTGCTCTCCGAATGGAAAGATAGTCCAGAAGGAATGCGCAACACTAATATACAAAAGCAGCACTTTCCTCCGCTATTAAATAAGATACTACAAATTCTTGCGCCAAATGTAGCAGATAACGTAAAATCTGTCTTTCGTAAGTGTGGCATACATCCAGTAAATGTGGAAGAGCTTTTAAACCGCATTCCCAGAAACACTTGCGATCCAAACGAAATATATTCGGTGTTTCTTCAAAATCTTGAGGATAGAAGATCTGATTCAACAAAAATTGTTTAGACGCGAAGAAAAAAATTAAACATTCCTGCAGGGAAAAGTGTCTGCAATGAAACGGAAAGTGATGAAGAAAATACAAATTTGTCTGATGAATCCACAACACCATTAAGGGCAAAAAAAAACCATTTCAGATATTTTTAGTGACCGTTCCTCGGATGATATTGACTTTGATGAGATGGTTAAAAAACATGAAAAAGAACAGGACTTTATTGATTACGTTGATAATAAAAAATCAATCAAACAAAAGATTTTCAATTTTCAGATGTTGCGAGAGAAGTTGGACAATTTGTTGCATATTTACATACGAAGGGGAAATATTTCCAGGCGAAATAGTAAACTTCAATGACCAACAAGTCACTATCAAAGCTATGCAAAAATCTTTAAAAGCATGGAAATGGCCCCAAAAACTGGACCAAATGACATACTCGTGGGATGACGTGTTAGGATCTATAAAACCACCCGTACAGATTTCCAAAAGTGGATTTTTTAATATTCCGGAGTTAAAACAATGGTGGTCTTAGCTGGATAATCTCTTTTACTTTTAAGTTATATTTCTACCTAGTAGTAAGAATAAATATCGTCCTTTCTAACTAGAATTCAATAAAATAAAGTTTTTTTTCAATTTTCAATGTAAAAAGCAGCCAAAAAACGTTTTTTCTATTTAACACATAAAATGGAATAATTTCCTTCAATCAGAAGGGTTACATTGCCCCACAATAAATTTACTCTTTCTTACAGCCGGTTTTATTATATGGCGCAAAATTGCCCCAGCCATTGACGTGCTTTGCCCCACTTTTAATAAAAAAAATATATATACATGGACAGAATTTTTGTCATAATATATTTCAAAAACCTGCTATACAGGGTGGTTCACCGCCGCGATTGTTTATGGAAAAACTGTACGTTGGAAAATTCTAAAAATTTGCGAACATACCGAAGTCGATGCGGGCTACTCAACCAAAATATTTTGAAGATGGTGAAACTTCTGGTTTTACCGGAAGTATGTATTAAATTGCTTGTTTTAAATGGAACATCCTATATATTAAAACATTTTTAGATTCTACGTTTATTCTAGGCATATTTTATGTACAATGTCACATACCTCACCTCAATCGTTTCTGACTTACTTAATTTTTCATGTCAAAATTGGCGTTTGCAGACCAAAAACTAATTTAAATTATTAACAATTCAAAAACATTTTTTATTTGGTTTGTGTATTTTTTTATGTTAAACTGGGTCCGTTGGAATAGTATTTGTGCAAAGTTCTCAAAAAAAAATTATAAAATGTTTGAAAATTGATATCAAAATAGTAATTTTGAAAACAAACCGTCAAAAGTCAATTTTTTCAAATGGAACATACCAATTTTATATTTTTATCTCATTCGTGGTCCAAAATAAGGGTAAGTTTGTATAACATTAATTATTCGAAAAATCGGTACTTGTTGACATACTGGCAAATAAACAGTGTTCAAACGCAAATACCCGTTAATGTTTTTTGCGTTAATTAATTATTAGTTGGCTGTGCTGGTACAGACATTACCCTAACCAGTGTGTATTTTGTGTTTTAATTATAATGGGTGTTAATTTTGATATAAATGAAAAACAGAAGAAGAGATGAAACTGATGAAATTAGATTAATAATTAATCAACCAAAAATTTAAAAAATGCAGAAACATACTGCTCGCGAGAATCAATTTCTTCAACACAATATGAGCAGAGGTTTCAGCAAAGAGCATTGGTTTTTAGCTACTATAAGATATTTGGCCAAAGGTTATGAGAATGAATTTGGTAGGAATGTAGGTAAAACAAACTCGACAAGATTTATTTTATTATGATTATTTATATAAATTACAACTACATTTGGAATTGATTATATTCATTGTTGCATCGCTTTCTGTTTTTAAATATTCCTTCTTATGTTAATGTAGTTCGTGTTATTATTCTGTTTTCGTTCAACGCGAACATTGCTTTCCCATAAGCGGAATTCTATATACAAATATTTTTCAACTAACAGAAAATAAAGTTTAAATGTTATAATGATTCTTTTAGTTGGCGTATTGCCACAATTTTTAGTTTTGGTGATGGTTTGAACCATTTCAACAAACTCCTCGTAAAAAAAATGTTGTGGACATTTATTCTTACATTTACACAATTTCCTGAAACAAAAAATATCTACATTGACACAAGGTACTTCCATAACTTGTAATATCTCAGATGGATATCTGCTCAGGAACAGACACAGTCTGTTTATTTGAGCAAATGCAACATCTTTATCTTTTTTTCTGAATCAAATATGTTTTATCTGAAATTCATTTACTAGAAGTCCACCGCCTGTCTGTCGTTTGCAATGTTTTTTTTGTAGCATTTTTTAGTCTCTTCCTCTGCTCCTTAATCTCCTTTCAGTATGGTTATATCCTACAACATGTTCGGTAACTAATTCTTCTCTTGCGTTTTGTTTATTTTAGTAGTGGGAAAGGAAAACCCGTGTTTTATTCTTCATATTAATGTAATTATTAGTTACCTTCTACCCTTATATTTTCTGGATACTTTTCCATACCACAACTTTTTTTTACTTATGCTTGCTACCTTTTTTTCTTATATTGTAACCACAAATTCTCTATACGTATACTGTTTTAAAATCTGTACTAAATTGCAGTGTTGTCAGATTGAAAGCTGTCATAAATTGAGTTTAGTTGTGGTTTAGTTAATACTTTATTTTTGGATATCTATGCATATGAATCATTAGTTCGGAACTTGCAAACTTTAGGTCGGTTTTAGTTACTACGGTTTTAAGAGAGTACTAAACGTTTGACTATGTATAAGTCAGATTGTGTTTCTAACATAACATCATGTTGTATTATAAAATTGCATCTGTAATACCAATACAATACAATACAAATACTGATAATAAAAGTCGTAAAGTTGTTTACATTGTTTTGGAAATTGTAAAATAATTTTATATCTCGATAATTAACATTAAAATAAAACCTGGAAGCCATCTTGATCAAAGGAAAGGAACACCAACTGTAGCGTCTATTTAACCAACAGAAAAACACCAAAAACTGCACCAAAAACTTGACTCGGACACGTGTTTAAAATAAAAAACAAAAATAAAGATATGTAATTAACAACATAAATAAGATATAAGAATTGATTAAAAAAAGAGAAAGAGAGAAAAGCACTTGTCATATGCCAATACTAATGTTTATTTTTATTTTTAGAAAAACGTGACTAGACTATAGTTTCAAAGTTGTAATATAAAAAAACGTCATCTTCAGACTCTAAGTCAATGATTAAATTTTTTTTAAACTATTAACACACGCATTTAAATTAAGGTTAATATCTTTCTTTTTTTTTTTTTAATTTATTAATTCCAATACTTTGAGATATGGATCTCCACTTCGTTTATAAAATATATGAATTGAGACTTCCATGGCCGGAGTCATTATTTGAACAAAAACGCCTTCCGGGATTGACCGAAAAGGTAACCGTAGTTCCCAACGTTTCGCCGTCGTTAACGACACGTGACGCTTTCTCTTCTTTACATACGGAAGTATTACCCCAATTACTCAGACTTCTTTAAAGCTTGAACTACATTATACTTTTTTCGGCTGGAAAACTAACTTGAATAAGTATAACCTGAAGTTTCCACGAATAACGTGTGTCTAATTTAAGTTAGTAATACCAACAAACTTTGATTTGGCTGTTATTGTGGTTTTTCTTTTGCAAAATGGGGAGAAGTAAAGGACAAATTGAGAAACTTATTCAAAGTTTGGCATCTATACACAGCACACAATAAAAAAAGAGCGTTTGGAGTCGAGATTGGTTACTTCGTCATGATAGCCAACTTTTAGGAGCATGTTCCTGTGTTAGTAATGAGCTCTTGCACGAAGATCTCAATTCGTATTTAAATTGGCTGAGAATGAATGTTTTATTTGAAAAATTACATTACAATTGCACCTTTATTTCTTGTAGAGCATTCACACACAAAACTTTATTGTGGTAGTTTGGGGAATTAGGTAATGTAAACAGAAAAAAATAAGGTAAACAAATTTCAGGAATATTTAGACAGTATATTACTTACTTTGTACAGAACTGGTTGGAGTTCATATAAAAATTAATTAAAGTTTTTGTTATGTCAGTATTCCATTTTTTCGAAGCCATTATCACAAAATATACCTTCATTCAAATCAATTTTTAGTAAAAAATAATTTTGGCACAACTGCTTTTGCAATCTACTGCGCAGGAATAGTTTAAAACTTGAACGGAAAACTTGGACAGCTTCTAGTTTAGAAAAAAGTTTGTTATTGGTAAACTTGTGTAATGTAAATATAGGAAAATTTTCGTACAAGTTTTCTACAAGGAATTTGAAAAAATATAATGTAGTTCAAGCTTAAGTCTAGAATCGGGTTTGGTCACAAGTTGATTACCTTGTCTACCTTGAACTTTCATTTGATTGTTTCAAGTTTCTCGCTCTGCTGAAGCCCCTTACGATAGGTGGCGAAACGTGGGCAACTACGGTTACCTTTTCGACACAGTCCAGCCCCCGAAAGACGTTTTTGTTCCGTAAATAAGATAATTAATTTTTTGGCCTCCTGAACTGTAAGCACATTTTTCAGTTGTTCATGCTCGTCTTGAAACTTGATTTTTACACACAATGCGGTAAAGTACGGCTACTATTCGGTAAAGTAGTGGTTGATTTATCTGCTATTTAAGAACGTTTTAAAAATAAACTAAGTATAAAATCCGAAAAATTGATTTTAAAAAATTTACTATACACCATACTTGACACGATAGTGTACAAAATAAGAGCTCATTTAATTTTTTCATTGATGGTGATATTGATAGCGCCATCTATACGTCAGTTAAACAAATGAATTGACACATATTAGGTGGTGATGTCAAAATGGTTAAATAGTCAGGTATACTTAAAATTAGTAGAAATAATTTTGTAATGTAAATAACTATTAGACTTAATGACTAAGAGGGCGATACATCCAAATTAAACTAAAACAAGACTAGATATTTGAATTTTCGGCGGATTTATGTGCATTATTTTTTACACGACCCCGACTACGAACTGTTAAAGGCAAAAAAAGATGCTCAGTCGGTAAAACAGAACTTTCATTTCAACATATGCTCTATTCAATCAGCTGTCCATATCACACTAGTGTTTCTCTATACAGGGTGTTCTGCGTAGAGCGTGCATTAAAAGTTTTTCAACTTGCAGATAAATCTGAAACTTAAAATTTTGTTCGCGGTCATAATCGATCATTTTAATTCTACCTAAAATATTTTCAGACCTTCAGATATTTAGGTTATATAAACTCATAATTATATGGAAAATCGTCCCATATAAAAGGAATTATAGATATTGTATTTAAAACTTTAGCACACCCTGTATAGCTAAAGGTCTGAAAATATTTTAGGTAGAACGAAAATTTTCAATTATGGCCAATACCAAATTTCAAGTTTTTGATTTATCTGTAAGATAAAAATCTTTTAATGCATGCTCTACGCAGATCACCCTGTATAGGTTAAGTTTTGAACTCATTGGAAAAACAATAAGCAAACATAATTTTTCACAATTTTCGTTAAATAATCCTTAATTATTACCTTTAGTTTTACGGTATTTTGCAATCCATTTATTTTTTATAAACAAACATATATAAATAACATAATCAACATACTTTATATTAGCAAACATTATTGATTTTTTTTCTTTTAATCCTCAAAATATCGATTATTTTCAAAGATTTCAAAATAAAAAGAAAACAAATACAGTATTCAAAGCATTCATAGCCTACTTTATAGAAAAAAAAATTACCAAGATTCGAGAGCTTTCCATTTTCTATTTTTTTGTATCAATTTTCGAAAATTATATAAGATTTTAGAAAAACTAAATGTTAAAAACAAAACACCTTTTTAAAACACTATTGGTTTTGCCAATTTTGAAAACAATAATTTAAATTCTTAATTTTTTAAGTTTACATTTAGACAAAATACAAAATTCCAGAGATTCAATTTACTGCACAGATAACAATTAAACCTTTTCTTTTTCTTCAGAGTGGATGAGGTTGTGCCTGTTCAGATTAGACTTGGTACTAGTCTTAAAGTCGCATTTATCACAAGTAAACGGTCGTTCACCTGAATGCTTCATTGAGTGCACTTTTAAATCCCTCGAATAGTTGCAACGATAACCGCACACATTACAAATAAACCGTTTTTCTTTAGAGTGGATAATTTTGTGCTTTTGCAAATTAGACTTGGTTGTGGCTTTGAAGTCGCATTTATCACAAGTAAAGGGTCGTTCACCTGTATGTTTCATTAAGTGCGCTTCTAAATCCTGTAAAAAGTTGGAACGGTAGTCGCACAAATTACAATTAAACCGTTTTTCTTTAGAGTGGATAATTTTGTGCCTTTGCAAATTAGACTTGGTGGTAGTTTTGAAGTCGCATTTATCACAAGTAAATGGTCGTTCGCCTGTATGTTTCATTAAGTGCGCTTCTAAATCATTTGAAAAGTTGCAACGATAATCGCACAGATTACAATTAAACCGTTTCTCTTTAGAGTGGATAATTTTGTGCCTCTGCAAAATAGACTTGGTAGTAGTTTTGAAATCGCATTTATCACAAGTAATCGGTCGTTCACCAGAATGTTTCATCAAGTGCGTTTTTAAATCCTTTGAAAACTTGTAACGATTATTGCACAAATTGCATTGAAACAGTTTTTCTTTAGAGTGGAAAATTTTGTGTCTCTGCAAAATAGACTTGGAATTAGTTCTGAAGTCGCATTTACCGCAACATCGTTCATCTGAATGTGTCATTAAGTGCCTCTGCAACTTAAACTTAGTGGTAGTTTTGAAGTCGCATTTATCACAACTAAAAGTTCGTTCACTTGAATGTATTATTAAGTGCCTTTGCAACTTAAACTTAGTGGTAGTTTTGAAGTCGCATTTACCACAACTGAAAGGTAGTTCGGGTAAATGATTGATCAAGTGCACTTTTAAATTCACCGAAAAGTTGCAACGATAATTGCACAGATTGCACTGAAATTGTTTTTCTTTAGAGTGGATAAATTTGTGCTTCTGCAAACTCGACTTGGTGGTAGTTTTGAAGTCGCATTTATCACAACTAAACGGTCGTTCACCTGAATGCTTCATCAAGTGCGTTTTTAAATCCCTCGAAAAGTAGCAACAATAATCGCACAGTTTGCATTGAAACGGTTTTTCTTTAGAGTGAATAATTTTGTGGTTCTGCAAATTTCTCTTGATGGCAGTTTTGAAGTCGCATTTATCACAAGTAAAAGGTCGTTCACCCGAATGTTTCATCAAGTGCGTTTTTAAATCCTTCAAAAAGTTGCAACGATAATCGCATAGGTTGCATCGAAGCGGTTTTTCTTTAGAGTGGATAATTTTGTGGTTCTTCAAATTACTCTTGGCGAAAGTTTTGAAGTCGCATTTATCACAAGTAAACGGTCGTTCACCTGAATGTTTCAGTAAGTGTACTTTTAAATTGCTTGAAAAGTTGGAGCAATAATTGCACAGTTTACAATGAAATGGTTTATCGTCAGTGTGACTTTTTGTGTGAAAACTCATATAGTATTTGTTTTCAGATTTGTAGTTGCATTTGTCGCAGGTGAAAAATCCTTTATTAGAATGAATTCTTTTGTGCTTCACCAAATCGAGTTTGATGCTGCATTTGTGTTTGCACTTATTGCAACTAAAAGAATCATGTTCTCCTATATGTCTTGCTAAAGATGAACTATCAGGAGTTGTGTAACTACACTGATTACATTTCAAATGATGGGTGAAAACATGATCGAATAATTTTTGTTTGTCATTAGTGCCATAATTACATTGATAACAATAAAAAATGTTTACCACAGTACTTTCTTCGATAATCGAAGGAATGTCAGTGTTAAATAACAGGTAATCTTCATGGATAATTTCTTCAGACTTAATTCCATCATCAAAGAGTTCCTGTTTGATTTCTTCTTTAACGAGAGGTGGAGTAGCACAGAATTGGTGGACTGCATCGATCTCTACTTTACATTCGTTACACGCAACTGGATTGTCGGTGATACACAGATCCTTCAATAAAATTAAAGAATGTAATTGAGCAGACATAGTAATGCGACACTTACTTGTTCGGTAGTTACTTCCGACAGACTCGAACTCGATATGATATCATTGTTTACTTCAAATTCTGGTTCTTGTTTAATTTTTCCTAAACAAATTCTGCATGTACATTCGGACATCGTTTACAACTCAAAGAAATCGTTGAACCGCTTGTCTTTCACCATTTGCAAAAATCCAGTGGCGGAACATACGACCACATAACATACAATAGGCCGCGAACGGAGTGAAATTAGCGCCCCCAAGTGGTTGATCTATAACTTAGTATGTAAGTGGCGGGTAATTTGAAAAATAGGATGAAATAAGCAACGCACATTAATCAACCTTCTTTTTGTTCCAAACTTTAATGAAAATTGTTACCTATAAAAATACAATCATTGAGTCAGTATCTCCTAAAGAGGGTAGGTAGGGCAATAAATGTGAAACAACGCCATTGAATAAAATAATACTAACAACCCAGCAAACCACAAAACGTTGGCCAACGGTTGGTAAATAGTTAGACACGTTGGTCTTGGTTGGCCACCGGCAGTTGTATATAAAAATGTGTTAATATTGTATCATACAAAATGTGTTTGCAAATCGTACATATTAAATGCATATTAACTTTACTTCTACTTTTGCATAATCTTTGTTTACATAATATTGATATTGCTTTATTTTAGGTACCTTTGATTCTTGATTGAAAGATTGCATCAATAATATTATTTTAGTTTTCATAAATATATTTATATCTTGCGGTTTACGTATATATTTTTAATATTAACACATACGTCAAAATTAACACTTCCACTGATAATTTAATTCCTTATTCTGTTAAAGCGTTTTTTTAATACGTATTTTGTTTTAAGCATTTTATCTTACCTATAAGATTTTTATACTATCCCGCCATTGTACAAGGCGCGCTAAGCAAAATTAGGTGTGATTCGTGGTGGGCGTATAACCGTACGTATTATCTCCTTTTATAAGATGTAAAAGAGAGAGATAAAAAGCTGCAATGTGATTATACATATGTATGCAGATTAACTTTTTATTTCTGATGCGTTTTGTTTAACGTCGCTGGTCGAATTTCTTAGTTTATTTGTGAATTGTTTTTTAGGGTTGTACCCATCAGTAGAATGTAAGTATATAAATATTGATTAATCTCTATTATAAATTTTAAGTAGCCTTAAGTAGACGCGTAGTATCATCATAGGGCGTTGACTCTGTGTAAATGAAGGGGTAACATTATTAAGAGTGTAATAACTTTTGCTAAAAATGTTTGGAATAAAAATGGTTTATCACAAAAAGTGACATACCCCCTCAATTTACATTTAATCCAGATGTTATCACATATCTATTGTGATCCTTTGATTTTTTTTAACGAAGACTTCATTATAAGTCATCGAGTTAGAATAATACAACTTGATGTTACAAGCTGTTGTATTGATGAAATCAATTACCCAAATTATTAGTTTTACTCTTCTATCGGTAATTGAAACTAATTTTTTAACTGCAGTAATTTTTTAAATGTCTAAGGAGAGTATTGTAATTTTTTTTATTTTATAGGTGCTGACTTTTCTAAAGTTACAGAGTAATACGTATTAGTGGAAAGCAATTACGAGGAAATTTTGAAGTATTGCAAGCAGTTTACCACCAATAAGATTCAACCCGCCTTCAACTGCTTATAAATGAAAGATGGATGCTCTTAAGTAAGTAAATTAGCAATGCTTATGCTTTCTTTAATAATCGCAATAGGGACACTTTTACTTAATCTTAGACTTCATTGTCTTATTATTAATTGTTAGTCTGTGATGTGCGATTTAGAGAATCTGTGGTCCCTTCTGTGTAGATGACGAAAGATAATGCTTTTTTGATTAACAGTAATTCGCAAGTCTATAACTTTATAAAATAAAGACAATACTTTTCAAATTTATTTCAAAAGTAAATGATATCTACAGATTCTTTTCTTCTTTGTTTTCTAGTACTTTGAGTAAAAGGCAACAACAAAGAAATCTTAAACGACTGCTTGATACCACATTATTATTAAATGAGGTCGATCGTAAAGTGGAACAATCCATGTACCACATTAGAACTGATAGCGACAGAGATGATGTTCAGAATCAAGTAAATGAAATCGGTAATGGTATCAATAGTTATCCTCTTTTAAGTTGTTCATCGTACACCTCTAGCTTTATAAATGATAATCATAATTGTAATGATGACCCTAGGGATTATGACAATTTATCATGCCCAAAGAATTCTCCTTCTAATTTTACTTTTTTGACGAAAGCGATAATGAAGTAGTACAAAATAATGAATCATCATCCGATTTTTAATAAAATGGTCAGTAGAAAATAATATATCTCATACTGCTCTGTCGCAGTTACTAAAATGGCTGAAGCAAAAACCTAATTTAGATGATTTACCATTGGACGCGAGAACCCTTTTGCATACCCCACGCAATGTTACTCTTAAAAATATGGGTGCTGGTACTTTTTTTTATTTTGGTCTAAAAGAGAAATTATTAAGAATTTGTGAAGCAACTAGTATTGATGTTATAGAGTTAGAGTTTAATATTGATGGTCTTCCTATCCAGAAAAGTACAAACAACAGTTTTTGGCCAATATTATGTAGGGTTGTTAACCTCAAGTTCCTAAATCCATTTGTCGTTGCAATATATTCGGGAACATCAAAACCACCTCTCGAGGAATACTTTGAAGAATTTGTTTTAGAATTATCAGACATTAAACTAAATGGAATATTAGTCAACAATAAAAACAAATTAACAATACCAGTCAAGATTAAGGCATTTTTATGCGACGCACCAGCTCGTGCTTTTGTAAAAAATACTAGAGGTTGCAATGCAACAGAAGGATGTGATAGATGTACTGTATTGGGAACTCGCCCAAATAAAACTGTCACATATTGTAATTTACGAGCACCTTTGCGAACAGATGAAGAGTTTGCTGCAAATTTATATTATCATTCTGATCCACTTCAAAAAAGGGAGGACTCCTTTACAGAAGCTTAATATCGGTTTAGTTAGTGGATTTCCTGTTGACGTTATGCATTGTGTGTTTTTGGGAGTCATGAGACGACTTTTATTTTTATGGAGAGATGGAAGTCGCCTTTTTAGATTTAATAAAACAAGTATTGATTATTATAATCAACAAATTGAAATATTTAAAAGGTATTGGCCTTCCGATATAAATCGAAAACCTAGGGCTCTTCGAGAGTTGGAAAGATGGAAAGCAACGGAATATAAATTTTTCTTATTTTACCTTGGACCAATAGTTTTAAAGAATATGCTTCCACGTCATATTTACTCAAATTTCATGCTTTTACACTACGCTTTAGTTATTTTGTTTAATAAATCATTAAATTCTATGTATAACGAGTATGCGGGAAAACTAATTGATAATTTTATTAATCACGCAATTTCCATTTACGGACAAGACTTTTGTGTCTACAATGTGCACGCATTAATTCATCTGAAGGATGATGCAGAGAAATATGATTCACTAGAAGACACATCTTGCTTTCCATTTGAGAATTATTTAGGTTCTTTAAAAAGACTTATACGCAAATCAAATCAACCCCTGCAGCAATTGGTAAACAGATTAAGAGAAGCAGAAGGGTTAAATCAGAGGAATTTCAACTCCGTTTCCGATGTTTTAGGGGTTCCACTTAGAAACGTAGATGATGTTATTATGATGAGATGTCCAGGAGAATATTATAAAAAGGCTTTTCATAAAACTTTCGAATTTAGTACAACTATCGGAAACAATTGCGTCTTTTTAAAAAATGGCGATGTTTTCTTAATAAAATATATCAATAGACATAACAGTAAAATTAGTGTAATAGGATTTAAACTTATAATTATTGGGCCATTTTCTGTTTATCCTGACGATAGCAGTTTCATAGAATTATTTGAAATATCGTTTCCTAATTCAAACGAATTATTTTTAATTAATATTGATGATATCATTACAAAAGCGATGCTATTACCCATAGCCAACAACAAATTTTGCTGCGCTCCTTTGGTTCACTACAGATCGTATAATTTTGAATCAGTTTAGTCTAAGGTAAAGACAAATTTATGATTCTACCTGTATAATAAGAATTCATGTATTTGTTGCAGGCAATATGTAATTGTGGAATTCCCAAAAGAAAAAAAGGGCGTCACCTCTGCTATGGCCATAGTTAGTCGAACATGGTTGATAGAAGAAAATTAAATTTCTGGTGTTATTGGCCACAATACTTTACAAAACAAGAGACATTTTCCAAAGCACTACTTCATCACAAACCCCTAATTAAGGATAAGTGTTTAAAATGCGAAGTAATTGTTAAACGTTCTAGCGATGACTATGTAAGATTGTGTGAAAAACTCAAACTTCTTGAAGACGAATCCAATGTAGAAAGCGACGATAATATAAAAAGAAGAATTGTTCCGAAACATTTCTCAGGCTACTCCAGCTCAGGAAGTGAAGGAGTACCTGAGATAAGATTAAACAGAAATAAAAAAATCGAAACAAAGAAACCACCTGCCGCAGTTGAATTTATTTCTGTTACTGAAAAATGTAACTCAAATCTAATCGGGCTAGTAAATACTCTAGAAGGTAATTAAGTATTATTTAGAAAATGCTATTCAAAATTCTTCTTTTTAATGAATAGGTGATAACATACCTGGTAGCCAAATTGAATGGTTTCCCTTGAGTGCAAATGTAGCAGAAGATGATAATCAAGGTAATAAAATAAAAGACGTTTCTATTGTTATAATCCTGTGTTTTTAGGTGTTACTATATCTAACATTGACCCTCCAGGTAAACCAAATTTTACTGTGACATATATTTCCGATTCTGCAACTGGATCTGTAAGAAACACACCTACTCCATCTAGTTTAGTAGGTAGTCATTCATCAGGAGTTGTGGCATCCATTAATGTGGAAACTCAATTAACAAATATTGAAGGTAACTATTAAATCTTAAACACACATATTTAATTTTCGTAATTTGATTGGTGTTATAATTTTACAACTGAAATCTACTTTTTAGTAGTCACAGAACTACAAACTTGGTAAAAAGCCCACAGTTTAACAATATTTTTGACGTAATGTTACGAAGTTTCCATTTTCCATTCTCGTTTAACTTCCACGAGGCAATGTACAAGTTACAAGCATGTATTTTGTGTTTGTAAAAAATGCCAATGATATAGTTACTATTCCGAAAAATCGAACTTTAACATTTAATTGGACGCAATTAAAAGCTAATAAAAATATAATATTGCATCATTGTGATACGGTTTACAAACTAAATTTTCTTGAAGTTTTAATTGTTTTAAAACCTCAAATCAGTGTTTGCGTTAGATAATCTACCAAGTTTGAATTTTTATTACTAATTCAAAGAATTCTTATAAAGTAAAACTAAAAATGTTAATTTTTTTTGTTGTAGTTATGATTAAATCTTTGATGAGAATTGCTCTTGACAATCAAGAGAGGATAAAACACATTTCTGCTATCGTTGCTCAAGGACGAAATATTTCCGAATTACCATATCCAACGGCTGAATTTCATACCCTTAAGACAATGCAAGAGGCTGAACATTTTGAAAAAAAATTAGAAGATAGTAAATATTTTGCTGAAATGGTGGCATATTTTAATCTAATGGGTGGAAAAGATTATAAAGATACTGTGCGTCGTGTATTGCGTAAATTATTTACTAATGATTTATGCAAGCAGTACAATTGGTGTGGAAGAGGCGAAAAGAAAATTTTAATAAATATAAAAACATACTGCAGCTGATTTTGGGTAAATTATAATAATACTTGAGTATTAGTATTCCTAAAAATACTTAATTTTTAGGTGTTACAAGGAAACAATATATTACTACTACCTTTAAAGAAATTAATGATGTGATAAAAATTTGGTTGAGGAATGCAGGGGACCGGGATGGAGGGAGAAACCAACGTAGGAAGAAAATTATTTCAGATACAGTTATAATGTAATAACCCAATAAAGTTGAAATTAGTAAGTTAGTATTTTTCATTGTATAACGTAAATAGTATCAAAAATAAACCCAATCCTACGTAATACAACTAAAGTAAAAAATGCATGTATAATACATTTTTTTCCAACGCACTGCCGCTGTATAATACTAATACTGCCGACGTAATTTTTATGTTTGTGACCAACGTTTGGCCAACCATCGGCCAGAGCGACATATTTACGCTGGATCAACGCAATTTTCATATACACGAAATATGCAAGACTGATCAGACGTTATTTGCAAAATAAATGTTGGGCCAATCAATTATTGTTTGTTGGGAAGTTTTTTATTTAACATGAAAACTAATAATGTCTTCGCAGTAATTGTTAATTTGAAACATTTTGAAAGTCTCGATTTTTTTGTAAATACTTTTCATATACTAACACTTTTACAGCATCTAAAAAATTGTTGTTGGTTGTTGTATATTTTCTTAAATTTCGAACTTCGTCCCTTAATATTAAATTTACTTGGTTAACCCAAAAGAATATATGATGCATCGTACACGATTAGTTTTAAAACGTACAAATGCAATTGTTTGTGTTCCACGCAATTTAATGGTTACACGATGTAGTAGAGCTTTTAATAAGAATTTACTTAAATTTTTTATGTGACAAAACCAAAGTATTAAATAAAATAATATGCCAATAACTTCTTTAACTATAAAATATAGAAAACTACCAGGTTTTACTAATCGACATGAATTATACGCCCACGCCTCAACAAAACCTGAAAATTCATGAGGCGAATTAACATTTATTAAGCATGCCTTACAATTTTCCCAATTGTTTACAAATTCTAGCGCTTTGCTAGCCACATAACCAGCAACGTAATACAACGTTCAACTGTTTACATCATACACATCTCTTCTTAGGTTCTGTATACATGAAACTTCATCGTCCACCTTCCTTTTCCGTGAAGCTACAAACGTAATTCATTTTAGAGAAACAAATTATGTATTTTAACTTCAAATACAATAATGTTATTTCACATAACTCATTTACTAAGAAACCCATCGGTAAAAATTGGTATATTTGTATTAGGTATTTATAATAATAACAATGACCTTGCAATGTAACCCAGGTACTTGCAAAAGCAAGATTTAAATAGCCCGCCAGAACACAAAGCGTGCTCTTGGCCGGTCGGAAGTGAAAAATTCCTACGACATTTAATTTAGAACATAACACTTCCTGCTAATTTATCCCATGATCATGTTGTAACGTTGTAGTAGACACACAAATTAAATAAAACGCAAACGTGAGGATTAATGAATTTATTAGAATGGTAACAAAAATAAATTTAGTATGAATGTGTAAGTCGAAGCAAAAAAACCAAAAGGGGGCACCTCTCTGCCTAGACAACCCGAGGAAAGAGAGATTAGAAAACCTCGGGTAAGTCCGACATAACACAAACAAAAAAAAATCATACCAGTAAGAGTCCATCGGGTTCGAAATCCAATTTTCAATTTGATAGACCGATTTGAAAAATTAAGAGTTCCTAGTACACAAATATAAAACCAAAAACATAGGGGTGGCGTTAATCAGGAATAATGTAATCCAGCCCATTTTCACACACAATGCGATTCAAACTGAAGAACGTTATAGTGTCAAACCGGTTGGTTTGCAAGGTGGGTCGACAGTGGCCCTATTTTTCGGGTTTGCACTGCGAATGTTCTTAAGAACTTGGGAAGCATCAGAATGAGAAGTACAAATTTCAGCCATTGTAATTCCACTTATAAAGATTCAGTTTCACATACACAAAAATCAAATGAGCAAATGTCAAGGGGCAATGGCTGTTGTATCCTCTCTCCGATCTTCATCTCTTAGGTTATTATATATTAGTAATTCAACCGACTCTCACATCTGGATTCTCATTATTCCCAACTCAAACAAAACACTCCAAAAACAACAAAAAAAAGTGATTAACGTTTACATTCGTGTACGAACTTATTCTGCAATTATTACGAGTTATTTACACCGCTACGCGGGGTCCTTACTTACACAAAGGCAAAAACAGCTATCCTAAACACGTGGTCAAACTATGCATATATGCATCATAATCTGTATATGATTTATTACACAAAAATAGGAAAAAAAAAAACTTATTACTAATCTTACATTACTAAGCGATCACCCCACAATTTAATACCTTTGTTTAATAATGGTTTAATACACACCTAGAATTCGTCACAAAAAAAACGTCCCTAAAAACGAGAACAAGATGCCGCGTTCAACCCCTAACCATCCCTTCCCATTCTAGTGCTTCCCTCTAAACCGTGCGCGCAAAATACAAACTAATAACATATACAGAATGGTGCAAAAATAAAATACATAAAACAAAAGAAACTACCGCATAAAATTTAAATTCAAATCGAGCCATTTCAACCTTGCTCGTTAATTAGTTCTATTTTCAAAACCTCTTGCAAAATCACAAGCAATGCATCTGATTTCCTACGTTCTTTAATTGTAGTATTCTGTTCAGGTATTATTTCTGATACATAACAGGTATATTATTTTATGTATTGGTGTAACATAAATTGTATAACAATAATTATAAAAAAAGCCTGGTTTTGAAGACTGATAAAAATAAACTTAAATCTCGACGTAATCCTCTTTTTGTGTCAGGTACAATGAACTCCTTCTCAAAGTGACGATCACAAACCTAGTATGATGTATATATTGCGCTTGTCGTTAGTTCTTAAAACCGAGGATGAATAATAATTACTAAAAAGCTTTATTTGATTGTTTTATTAAATTAACAAATTGATCCGGTTAACAAAACGAAACTAAAAACTACACGTACAGCACAACAAAATCTGCAAAATATCTACTAATTTATTTTTTTTTTGCCGAATCCTTCCGTTAGTTGGTTTTTATTATATTCTTCTTCCTTTCTTCCATCCATCTTCTTCTGTTTTCTACCTCTTTCATCCATTTTATGCCTTCTCCATTTTCTCCTAGCAGAACCTCTCTTCTCACTTCCTCTCTCCTTAATTCACTACACTCATCTACCACGTGCTTTACATTCTCCCAATTTTCCCCACACATCCTACACATTCTTTGTTCATCTTTTTTCCAATATTTATTTTCATTTTCCTCATTTTCTAGTCTATACCTCGCTACCATATGTTTTTTCTATTATGTTCAATGGTCCTGTAATATATTTTGGTATCCCTTCCACCATTATATATTTGTATTTTGTGTTATACTTTGTTTCTTTTATTTTCATTTCTCTTTCTTGTTTTTGGCTGTCTTTGTTTCTTTGTGTTATCTCTTCTTCCATCCTTCTCCCTTCCTCCCTCAATCTTCTTACCTCTTCCGTCGCGTAACCCCCCTCTTCTATAGTATGCTCTTCTTTCTTCTTCTCCGTACTTTGTTCTTTGCAATTCTACCTCCTTCCAACATTCAAATAGTATTTCATTAACTTTACTATCTTCCATTCTCTCCTCAAATCTTATTGCTTTCCTCCCTGCTTGTATTCTTATTTTTTCTATTTTTATTTCTTCCTCTATTAAATACCCTTGTGTTTCCCTCTCAACCCTAGTGCACAACTCCAAAATTTTTCCTGTGTCTTCTCTAGTTTTTCCCATTCCTTCCATCTCCAAATCTCCGCTTCGTACATCATCACACTTCGTACTATTTTCTCGAATAACCACTTTCTTTTTTCTATTTCTTTACCGAATAATATTTCTCCTATACTACATGCTTGTCTCATTATATTACTTCCTTTTTTCCTTAAATCTTTTATATGATCATTGTCTTTATTGTCATATCTCATCATGTACCCTAAGTATTTGTATTTGTCAACTCTTTCTATTTCTTCTTTTCCCCACCATCATTTCTCCTTTTGCTTTTTCTACGTTTACATCTAATTGTTTTTCTCTAAATATCTTCTCAACGTCTTTATTGCTTTCTTCATCTCTTCCTCTTTATTTATAAAAATTACTATATCGTCCGCATATGCCAGTGTTATTATATTTTTTCTTCCTATCTTTATTCCTCCAACCTGATCCTTTCTCATTTCTTCATCTAGATCTAGATATATTGAGAATAGCATCGGGCTCAACGGACATCCCTGTTTCAAACTTTTTTCTGTCCAAAACTCCTTCCCTAACTCCCCTTTCACCTTTACTATATTTTTGTTTCTTTATAAATCTCTTTCACTGCTTCTATTGTGTCTTCTCTTATTTCATTTTTCTTCATCATTTCCCACAATGTATTTTTATCTACTCTATCAAATGCCGCTTTTATATCCACAAATACTGCATATACCTTACCTACTTTCTTTCCTATCTCTTTATTTACTAATCGTTTCATTATACATATATTATTGATTGTTCCTCTTCCCTTCATAAACCCTGTCTGCCAATCTGGAATTATATTTTTTCTTCTATTTCTTTTTCTTTCTGGAAAACCTTCTCCCTGTCAAATGTTACCTAGTACTTTTCTTATTCTCTCTCTTATCTTTTCCCTTGTGTATTTCCACTCTTCCCTCGGCGTTTTATCTGTGCCTCCTGCTCTTCCCATCTTTACTTTTTTAAGGCCTCCTTTAGTTCTTCTTTTTTGATCCATCCTTCTCATTTTGTTTTTTTCCTAGTTTCCCATTTACTGCTATCATCTTATCTTCTTTTCATTATAGTATATTTCTAATGTGTTTTTCCTATTTTTCTCTATTTGTTGTTGGTTCTCTCCTATTTCTTTGATTTGCGAGTTCCCAAGCCTGCCTTTCATTTCTGATTTTCTTCACCTTTTCTTCCATGGTTTTTCGATAATCCATTTTTCTCTTTTCACAACTATTCTTAAATTCTGTTCTTATTTTCTTATATTCTTCTATATTTATTTTACCTTTGTTTCAATTTTCTTCTCCCCTTTCTCATTTCTGCTTTTGCTCTCTCACACTCTCTGTTCCACCATTCTCACTTTATTTCCTTTTTGTTTTCGTCCTTTTAAATCTTCGCTTTTCCGTTGCCTATTTCAGTTTCTCTGTAATTCTTTTAACTCTTCTTCGACCTCTTCTGGTGTTTCCTGATCTTCCTCCATTTTATTAATATACTTTTCTATACTTTTGTCATTCTAAATTTTTTTCTTTCCCCATACTATAATTTTGTCTTCTTCTTCTTCCTCTCCTATCAAGATCACTTTGATCGGTTGATGATCTGACTCTACTTCGTCTCCTATTCTTATATACTGAATTTCTTTCTTACTTGATTCGTTAGCTATAACGTAGTCAATTCTCGTCCTCCTCTCCCTCCATATTCCTATTCAAAATCGTCCATCCTCTCTCCTCACATAGTTCCAATAATTTCCTACCTTGTCCGGTTATGTTTTTATCTTTCGACTTTCTCTTTCTTTGTTCTCCATTTATCATAATCGCTCCTTCCTCTCCTGTTCTCGCGTTAAAGTCTCCTCCGATAATAAGTTTCTTTTCTTCCCGTTCTTCAATTGTCTTCTCTATTACTTTTTTCGTTTTCTCCATTTCTTTTCCATATATTGTAATTATTTCGTATATTTTCCTTTTTCTGTCCATACTCTTGTGCTCATACTTTCTTTTGTCTCACTTTTGTTTCCTTTCTCTTCTTTTTCCCATTCCTTTCTTATTCCGATGATTACCCTGCTCCCTTTGCCCTCCTCCATTTTTTTCTCTTTCTGTGAATGGTAATTCCCATTTAAATTCTTCTGGCATCCTAATACTCCAATTTTCCCAATCTTTTCCTTTCAACCATGTCTCTACCAGTCCTACCGTTTAAAAACCCTTTATGTATCTTCAGAAATCTTCTCCTTAATATTTTAATTCCGCAATATTCCAAAATAGTATTTTGTTCCTTTCTTTTTATCTCCCTGCCTCTTTATTCCTTTTTTCCCCATCCTACGCTCTCCCCCTAATTTCAGTTTTTGTTACCCTCTGTTCCAAACCTTTTCTTCCTCCACCCATCTCCTTTCTATACAAGTTGTTTCTAAATTCATGCGACAAAATTCAGGAGGTGATTGCTCGTATGAAATTAAGATGAGTCTTTCCTATAAAAAAAATTTCCTCAGCCCACCCCTTTCCGAGATATCACCCTTAAAAGGTAGTGACTAAAATTGAGTTTTTATTTTTTTTTTGACATCAACCTACTACAATTTGTATAAACATTAGGTAAACACGGTAAATGAATTGTCGAAGTGACATCAGCCTACTACTCCAAAACTTTGTAATTAAAAACAAGGTATAAGAAACAAGAAAAAAATTATAAACCATGGTGTTTATTTTTTTCCTCTGCAAGCTATTGGTTTTGGAAAAAAATTTTAGGAATAAAAAATTTTTAAATAAAACAAGGATTTTAAGTTATAATTTTATTTCACAAAACTTAATCTCGGAAAAAAAGTTTTGATATGAAATAAAGTAATGGTTGCTAATTTCACCTCCGTTTAATGTAACACCAAGTTTATGACTGTGCGATAATCAGAACGCGAGATATAAAAATTCCAAAAAAAAAACATCAAATTCAAGATGGCGACGAAAGGGTTGGTTTTAGGGGTGCGCAAACTTAGAGTTAAACTAACCGAGGAAAGCTCTTTCAAACAGGGGTAAGAGAAAAAATGTATACAAAAAATGGTGGGTCAATTCCTAAATGCACTGGACTATTACATGTTTATCAGTATCTAGGCGATGTACTAGAGTTCTGCGTGAAAAGGTAGTTTTATTTGTAAATTTTAAAGGCTAGTTCGAGTCTAAAGACCATCATAGATTGAATATTTTTCTTAAGGTTTGGCTAACGTGATTAGTTAACTTTTTCAGAGATCATTCTGTGTTCAATGTTGGATAAGACTGTCTACAATCCAACATCGGAGATAGAAGACCTCTGAAGAAGTTAACGACTCACGTTAGCAAAACCTAAAAAAAATTTTAATCTATGATAGTCATTAGGCTTGAATAGTGTTTAAAAGTTATAATTGTATAGTCGCGTTAGCACAAGGTTTTGAAAGCTTAGTAAAACATACCCAAAGTTTAGGACACTGGTTTGAATAACCAATACTTAATATTTAAAAAGAAATTAATTAATTCCAGGTACTTTTTGTCTCCGCCTTAAATTTGTCTCAGGATTTCCTCAAGTTTGCTTTCTTACTTTAGATTTCCTAATCTTACAGCTTAGCAAATTTCACTTCGGTTGTGAGATTTGAATGCGCAATCATATTTACCAAGGTTGTATCGCTTGAAATACCTATTAGTTCTTAAGGAATGTTTCAAATTAATCGTGTAAATGTGAAATTGCTAAATCTGAATCATTTATTCATAAATCTTTAAATAAAACATTTTTTTGTAAATACAAATTTGAAATCGACCATAAGTAGCACACGGTTTTTTAAATATTTAATAATCAATTTGTAATTTTGTATTTAGAAAAAAAGCATTAATAGAAAGCCTTGACTGTTTTCAATTTAACGATTCTAATAACGTGTATGGAAATAGTATTTGAAATTGTCGGTATGAAAATGTTATAAAGACAGGAAGTCCATTGACGTTTGCTTTTGATAGTGATATCTAATCAGAAAGTTCCATATTGAATAACCACTTTTTTTGGTATAGTATTAATAATGGTAACTAGCAAATATATAAAGAAGAAAATGTATATTGTTGTGCCAAATTATAGATACACAAAAAACTGATATGCTTATGTAAATAAAGGTTTTATGGTAAATACAATACACTCATGTATGGGATGTTAAAAATAATGCATAATAAATAATTTGATTAAATTCAATTTTTGTCAAAACTGTAGGAAATCATATGAAGAATGAAGAAAATTAAACAGTCGCTAATGTTTATGATCATTACTTTCTACTAAGGCATAAAAATATCAGTACAGTGGAGGTTTTAATAGGGAATCTTATTATAATAGATTTGAAAAAATGAGGCACCTATCCTCGATCCCTTTCTTTGAAAACAACTTAATAGTCAAATCAAAAATTGATTATAGTCTTTTGTTATTAACAAAAGTTGGGTTTTTCGAGTTTTCGTCTTTTGGATATATTTCGCCTGTAAAAATTAAAAGAAACAATTTTGACATTCTTTACGTATTTTTTTTAATGAGAATTGAATGATGTAGTCACCTTTTAAAAATATTTTTAAATTTTATTAAAATTCATTGCATAAACCTGTATGCTATTTTATTAATAAAGTAGGGTAGAGAATTCACTACTGACATAAAAAATGGTGGTTTCCATTTGAAAAATTTTAGTTTATAAGTATTTGTGATGCCAAAGTTTGAACCAAAGTTGTTGTACAATATTTTCGAGAATCGAGAATAATTCTTATTAGAGCCGTACTCGGACTTGAACACCTTACAAACTAATTTTTATCTCTACAATAAATTTCCAAGCTACACTAATTTCTTTGATACCGTACATCTATTAAAAATTTTGAAATAACTTTTAGTCTATTGGGAAGCCTGCTCATACTTTTTCGGACAAGTAGTCTGTTAGCCCATAATCGAACAAATACACACTAAATGGACACACTGTATATAAGAATTGAATAATCATGAAAAAAACCTAAGAGGAAGTATGTTCAGCTCTTAAACCAGATTTTTACAGCATCAGTGATGCAGAAACGTTCCAAATACCTCACGTCTCTCATTTATTGGATGAACGTCTTCTTCTTTTCCGAAGTCAATACAGCAACCACAATGCAATAATTTTTGTTCGCGATCCATAATAATATCTATAATTGATGGTGCACTTTTAACAAATATACTAAGTGACATAGAAAGAAGAACACCCAGTAATAATGAATACTATTTGAACAATTTTTGGTATACTAGTGTATACGAATTAGATTAGTAAACGATCACAATTTGATAAAAATTAAACTGTTAACTTCTTCAAAAAACTTAATAATGTGTTGCTCCACCACGATGTCTTGTGCACTCATTAACACGTCTGGGCATACTTCTAATGAGTTGATCGATTTCTTCTTAAGGTATCTCATCCCATGATATCTGTAACTGATGCTGCAAAGCCGCTAGAGTTTGTGCAGGGTGAGGTAAATTGAGTAATCTTCTTCCCATAATATCCCAGACGTGCTCGATGGGCGAAAGATCGGGAGATCTTGGTGACCAAGGCAACAAAGCAATTTGATTCGCCTCAAAATGAGCCAAAGAAACCCTAGCAACATGAGGTCGTGCGTTGTCTTGTTGGAATGTGCTGTTGGGGATGGTCTGAACATAAGGTACAATATCGGGGTCTACGACCTCCTGGATGTAGCGCGCAGCGGTCATGTTACCTCTACTAAAGACCAAAGGTGACCTACTTCCAATAGGAATAGCTCCCCATACCATAACTCCAACTGTGTGGTGCACATGCCTATTCACAGAAAATTGGGGATCTTGTCTTTCACCTCGCCGTCTTCTCACCCTTGCACGACCGTCATGCATACCCAAACAGAATCTGGATTCATCACTAAAGACAATTGTATTCCATTCTTGGTCCCAATTTTCCCGTTCTCTACACCACGCTAGACGATAACGTCGATGCTCTGGAGTCAGTGGTAGCACAAAAAGGGGACGGTATGAAAAGAGCCCAAAGGTTATTATCCGTCTATATACGGTTCGCATCCCAATCGGCCTTCTATGTTCTTCAAACCACTGGTCCGCAATCGCCCGTGTAGAAGAGAAGCGGTTCCGTAAAGCCAATAGTCTAAGACGGCGATCTTCGCGTTCTGTGGTTCTTCGACGACGTCCTGTACCTCTCACTCTTCGTGTACGACCCTCTTGGTTCTATGCCCGAACACAGACTGCCACAGTGTTTAAACTCCGTTGCGTTCTAGCGGCTATATCTCTTATAGACAAACCAGCCTCACGCAATCCCACAATTCTACCCCTATCAAACTCGCTTAATTACCGAAAATTATGGCGTCTCCGCACTTGAAGCATTGTGATTGAATTAAAGAAGCTCTTTGAAATGCAATTTAAATCGCTTAAATGACAACTGTACACTTATGAAATTCTAACAGCAGGACTCCAGCAATTATCTTAAAGACAAAGAATGAATCATTACACTAAGCACGTTTTAGAAAATAGGTAATTTACGTTGCTTACTTAATTTTTTCTTTAAAGAATATATTTGAAGGTATCGCTAATTAAACACCATAGCTCGATTAATTATCGAATCAAAATTTTGTTTAGGAAATGTTTACAAAATAAAATTAGAAATAATTTTGATTTAAAAACGTCTACAAGCAATAACTTTTAAATTAAATCAAAAACTAAACATGGTTATTTGGGTTGACTGATTATTACTTATTTTTAAATAAATCTAACCTACTAATTATTGTAAGTTATTAAAAAAATCATTAAACTCTCTATTCATAATATTTAGTCCTTACAAAATGTATATTTTATGACGTTTCATTTTTTTCTGTAGTTAATATAAAAAGTGAAAATAAAAACTAAGGCAATTCTTATTGTCAACGTATATATTTAGTTTTTGACAAGAATTTATTACATAATTATAATTAAGATACCAAGTTATAGTTTAAAATTAAATGAAAACTTTTTTTTAAATAAAGGTATTACTATATAAATAAATATAAGAAATCAATAATGGGTGTGACCTCCATTATTATTGATACATTCTTGGAGGCGTCTGCTCATTGACGCTATCAAGGTATCAATATAATTAATATTAATCGTTTCCCATGCGGTATCTATGGCTGCAATTAGTGCATTACGGTTTACAAACATTTTCGATAATGTTAAAATCTGGGCTTTTAGCTGGCCAGGGTAACAGCTCCAAGTTATTTGCTTGTATCCAGTTGCGTACAACCTGCGAAGTATAGGGTCATCATATCCCTATAGTTAATTATCGAATGTTCCAAGAAAATATGTGTAAATAGTAAATGGAATCTACTAACGTAACGTTAAGTCGTTAATTATAGTTACATAACTCTCCTTTCATAAGATATAGTTCATATTAATATGCTTATTGTAAAGCTTCGTACACACCTGAACAACAAACCGAGGAACAAACAGAACAACGAACCGAACGGCAATCGGAACATTAATTTGGACGGTGCTACGTACGAATTTTAGAACAGATTCGCAAGTCCTGATTGTTCCACGAACGGTTTGCGGCGTTCCCGCAACTTGTCGGTTTTTTCTCCGACATCAAAGAAAATGCGCGCGAATGCGTTTGCAGGTTTGGACGAATCTAAACAAAACGGCGAACAAACTTATGCGGGAGAATTAAATTATTTATTTTTGTCCTCCCTTTTGTGGGTTTGTTGTGTTTTAGGTAATATTATGGAGTTGACAGAAGAAAAATGTTTTAAATTAATCAGTGTTTAAGAATGCAAGAAAAAATGATGTCCCTATTAGCATCATTTGGGCGGGAAATTTCCAAAATAAAAAAAGCGAAGTAAATTATAATTTTTACTCTTCTTTGTGCGTAAAAATTTGGTTGGCACTATCTTCTTGTTTTCCGCAATTTTCTCTTCTCAATAATAAATATATATGAACTGAAAACTACTGAAAATAATTATGGGAACAGCACAAACGTTCCGTTTGTTGTTCGGATTGTGGAAATCATAAAAGATCGTTTGTCGTTCTGTTTGACTTTCGGTTCGTTGTTATGTTTGTTGCTCGGTTTGTTGTTCAGGTGTGTACGAAGCTTTACAACTTAAGCAACAATTTTTGGCGAATAAAGATTAGTTTGTGATGTAATATTAGAAACACAAATTTATATCATATCAAATTTATGACAACTTAAAAACCAAGAACGTGTATGTTATTGCTAAGAAATTATTAAGGAAAAAGCGCAATTGCAGTGTAAATATTTATAATTAGATATTTTCGAAAGTTTATAAGTCCTCTATTGTAATCTTAATACTTAAAAGAAAATCCTGTCCATTAGCATTATAAGGAAATGGCTTTTACTTTATGAATAAGTTTCAATAACAATAGAATATCCTTGCTTGTTTAATTTACTTCCTTTGAGTCATATTGCTCTAAGGGTTGTTACATTGGTCATTAGAAGTATGTAATAAATAAACAATTACCTACTGTTTGAGAAGGGGTAGTGTGAACCAATAAATAAAGTAAGAAATGTAAATTCCATTTTAGTTTAAAATTTCAAGTGTTGTGAAAATGCCACCTCATCTCGGTGCTGATTTGAAAGCGCGGATTGTTTCGGAATTAGCGGCGGGCCGTAGCGTGCGTGAAATTTCACGTATGTTAGATATACCAAAAAGCACCGTAGGGCATTACCGAGTAAAATGGAATCTTGAACACACTTTGGAAAGAGCCATCGGAAGTGGTAGACCTAAAGTATCTACACGTGCTCAAGATCTCGAGTTGTTTCATTACGTAACAGAACAACCATTTGCTACATACTCCAGGGCTATAGCAGATACACATTTTCCCGGATGCCGTATAACTGCACAAAAAATTAAAGGAGATGGGAATAAAGAAGTATAATGCTGCTGCGAAAGAAGTTCTCAGTGACGAAAATATGAGACGTCGTCTGGAATTTGCAAGGCGATATGTGAACGAACCTTTGGAATTTTGGAATCGAGTGATTTTTAGCGACGAAAAAACGTTCAATAGCCGCAACGATGGACCACTAAAAGTTTTTAGAATGGAAGGAACTCGTTACGAAAATAATCACATATGTCCTAAAAAACGAAGTGGTTATTTTTCTGTGAATGTGTGGGTTGGGTTAGCGCGCGGGGTCCAGGAGTTTGTTGGGCTATCGATGGACGTCTTGATTCTGCTGCGTATTTAGATATTTTAGAAACTATTATGAAACCTTCAGTCGAAGTGTTTTATCCAGACGAAGATTATATTTTCCAACAAGTAAGTATTCTTATTTCACTATACTTTCTCCAAAAATAGTTCGGGATCTGTTGAATTAACATTTTCATAATGTATTTTTGTTGTTAAAGGACAACGCCCCTATTCATACTTCGCGGGTTGTGCGCAATTGGATACGAGAAAATAACTTGGAGCTGTTACCCTGGCCAGCAAAAAGCCCAGATTTTAACATTATCGAAAATGTTTGGGCTCGAATACTTGCTGTTATCCGAAGACAACAAGGGCCAAATTTTATACCAGTAAACCGTAATGCACTAATTGCAGCCATTGATACCGCATGGGAAACGATTAATATTAATTATATTGATACCTTGATAGCGTCAATGAGCAGACGCCTCCAAGAATGTATCAATAATAGTGGAAGTCACACCCATTATTGATTTCTTATATTTATTTATATAGTAATACCTTTATTTTAAAAAAAAATTTCGATTAAAAATTGCAGTACTCCAAGCTTCATCAGTCCAAATAATCTACATAAATGATAACGGTAATGTGTCGAGGATACGAACTACAAAAATTTATGCGTCGTTTGGGATCATTTGATGATAGATGCTGTAGTTTTCTTATACTGTAAGGCTTTATGATAACCATTTTTGAGATAACTAACGATCGAATTTATGTGGCACTAATTATCTGCCATGTTTGACAGCAAAATAATAATTGTTTTCCATAGCTAACTGTGCGGAGGTAAAAGTTTAGCTGCATAAATTTGATCGTTTTAAAAAGACCTAATTATCTCGAAAATGGCCAGAAATAGGTATTATAGGTAACCTTAATTCAGTTTGGTAGAAAATTAAGTCCTGGACTTGATAACAAAAAAATGACAACCAACATTGAAAATGCGAATGTTTACCACGCAGTGTTACATA
Source organism: Abscondita cerata (assembly GCA_030710515.1). Classification (NCBI taxonomy): domain Eukaryota; kingdom Metazoa; phylum Arthropoda; class Insecta; order Coleoptera; family Lampyridae; genus Abscondita; species Abscondita cerata. The sequence goes on from JALBCR010002697.1 coordinate 46,932, forward strand.
AAAGTAGACAGCAAAAATCACAAAAATGTAAAGTTAGGTTCGATTAACTAAGAAGTACGATAATTTACGAAACAGAAACATGGGATTGGAAAGAAATTGAAAAGTTTGGAGAAGGTACGGGAAATGTATTAGAAAAGAGGTTACGCAATTATAGGAGTGGCGGAAAGAGGTGAAGACACGGAAAGTAAAAAATGTACAGAAAGAGAGAAGGTTATATTACGAAAGAAGAGCAGGTGTTCGAGAGAAAAGATGCAAAGGTTACAAAAACAAGGAGGAAATATATAAGAGGAAATAAAGGCAAGTATAAATAAAAATGCAATGAAGAAAATGATTGATAAAGTAAATAGTCTGAAATTTAAAAACAAAAACTGACCTTGCAGTCATGGTTTACGAAGACATCAATTTTATGATCAAATATTTCATTTTTCAATATGCAATAAAACTGTTGAGTAAAAAAAAAACAAAAAACTAAGACAACTAAGTCCACGCCCGACGTTGCCAAGAATTGATGCTTTCAACGTGGAATAGTCGTTGTAATAAAATTTTCTAATTCTACATGTACTGGGTGATCAAATAAAAGAGGTCATCGGCTGTATGTTAGGAACGGTTCACACTACACTTTCCGGGAAAAAATGTCATATAGAAAGCCACCATGACAAATCGTTGGAAATTATTTTGAAAACCACCGCAAGTGGGCGTAACTTCCCCTTGAGTGTTTTCATTAAATTTATATTTCAGAGAATTATACTTCATTGTTTAGTCATATCGTAAAAGGAATTTTCATTTTAAAAATATCTAAAACACCCGCTTTTAAAATCATTCTTTAAACGCGTTCCCATTGGTCGTGACGTCAACACTCGTATAAATGGTGGTTTGTTTACGTTTTACACTTGATTTAGTGGTCACCTCAGCTTTCATTTGTGTTTGTTGAAATTAAAAGCGAGTGTTTATAAAAGTATGACATCGGAAGGCTTGTTCGAACAACCTGCTGTCTATACATATGTTTATGGTGATGGACTTTATTAAAAATGCAAACGATTCAATTCCGCGGTGTAAAAGCTACAGCGTAAGGAATACCATTGTAATACATCACATTAGGTATAGACAAATGTTATTTCAAAATTAATTTGTGCTTCATATAATTACTACAGAACGCCATTAAGTTAAATTTGCAATAAAAGATATATTCATACATTCATACAGGGAGTGAAGGTACTCGTATAATACATATATGTTTAGTAACTTACAGTGTTTTTATACATTATTTACACCCGACACGACATAAAAACACTTTTACCTGTAACCTATAACAACACTAAATACGAACGTAAAACACCACTAATTTACTATTCTATGTTATTCATACAAGGAATGACGTCACGATAAAACGACCTTCTATTGAACTGTTTCGATGCCAATTTTTAGTGTTTGAATTAAATACACACATTAAAAAGTACACAGCAATTAAAAAAAAACATTACTGGCGAACGTCTTGTACGTGTATGGACTTCAATTTTACACATTTTATAAAAAATTGAATAATACCGAATTGCGATTTTTATCACGAATTTGCTAATAAAGTGGTACTTTTGACTAACAGAAAGTGGACAACAAGAAAAAATTAGTCCTGACATATTTTTCGATATTTTTAATAATAAAGTGGTGGGGGTGGTTTGAAAGTATAATTTTTCAAATGCAGATTATTCCGATTAAGCGCGACGGATTTAGATAAGTTTAGGTTCTTTGAAAAGGTCTTTCTTTACCTTACGTAACACACTTTTTACAATTGTTGCTAGGACTATACATTACACCGATAGAGGGCGTTTTTTGGAGTGTGAGGTTATGTAGCGATTGTTTCACGAAAATTCAAATAGAACGGCATTCACAACAGGAAAGGCCATAGAAGGTTAAAGCCATAAGCGAAAACCGCAGTCAAACACCAATAATAATACAAACCTCTAATTTAATGTCCTTTATTCTTCACATTACAGAAATTTAGTTTTGCCAAAGTTTTGTTTGGGAATGAGATTGGAGATCAAGACCGGATGAAAGGTTATCAATTTATGTTGAAAAACAAGGGTTTTTGACATTTAATTCCATGAAAATGATTATGTTATCATGTATTGGTTTTGTGGGGTATAATTTTCAAAGAAACTAACTGATTTTATTATTTCAATTCTTGTTGCGCCTTCTAGTGGCAAAGTTGGGAACTTGAAGTACATCTCCAACAGTTTTTGTTGCTGCTTTTATGGTAATTGTTTTTTCGATTCCTAACGGTAAATAGTTTCTGAGATACAGCCGACTTATTTATTTATCTGATCTGGTGACTCGTAGTTCCAACTTTGACGGATAAAAGGCGTATTCTTTCAAACAGATCTAACTGATCCGATTGATCTGAACTGAACTTGGACATTCTTTCAAATGAATTCATTTACCTCCACTCTGTCCTTAAGTGATCTGAATGAGAAAAAAATAAACTCGAGTAAACTTATCTGAACTGATTCAGTTTGAAAGAATACAACTAATATCTACTGTTAGACCAATTACATCAAATTGTGGTTTCCGCTGGTGGCTTCAGCCTTGCATATGCCTTTTTTGAATGTATTTATACCGTTCCATCTGAATTTTGTAAAAAGTCGCTACATGACCATTCACTTTCCAAAGTACCTCTATCGATGTAAGACGAAAATTGTAATAATGCGCGTGGAAAGACAAAGAAAAACCTTTCCCACAAGCCCACTCATTCAAATCCGTCACGCCTAACCGAAATATTCAACATTGAAAAATTATAATTTCAAAGTACCCCCACCACTTTATTATTAAACATATACAAAAATTTGTCAAGAATGAAATGATACTTGTTACTGACTGATAACTTTCCGCTAGTCAAAGTACCACTTTATGAGCGCATTTGTGATCAAAAGTTATGCCCTCTAGCGGTGGTTTTAGATACATGAAAAATATTTCCACCGCTCTGTCATGGCGATTTTCCATATGACATTTTTTTTCTTGAGGTGTAGATGTAGAGCATATAAAAATAACCGAAGGTATAGTAAATATTGTATGTTAATAACGTAGCTCCGTCTCTGGTTGGAAGAAAAACTACTCAGCAGAGATAGGAACCAAATATCTCAGATGAAAACCTAGTAATATCGGGAATTTAAATAATACAGATTTATTTTCTACTATACAGAAATTATTAATTTATTACATGCTGATAGATTGAAAACGTTTCTTTAAATTTATTTGAGCAAATCAAACATTCCCTCCTAAAAAATACAATTTTTTATTATTAAAACCGTTAGCATTAAGCAGTTTCTTTACAAAACACTTGTAAAAATAAATGACATTCTCTCTTAAATGTACAGAATATATTGGTATATAATAGTTATTCACATCAAATGATCATTCTTATAGATGTTCAAAGCTAGAGGCTTAAGAAAATACCATGTTCATTATTCCGCTTACGCTTCAATTGTTAAGCAATAATAATGAACAATGGTGTTTATTGAACTATCACTATAAGCTAAATAAATTTTTAAGAAATCAATCAATCAATATATTTATTTTGTTTTTTAAATAAACAAAAGAATCGGTATTTTATTTTATTTACAAATCAACTTAACTTCAAATTTCTTTTTTCCTATCATCTATCCATTTCCTTCTCTCCAACAGTTCCCTCATCCATTGTATCCCCTCCCTTCTCCCCTAGCAGCGTCTTCCATTCTGTTTCCTCACGTCTCAGCTCTGCGCACCGTCTTTCATGTGTGTTATATCCTCCCATTCCTCTCCACACAGCCTGCACATTCTCTCCTCCTCACCCCTCAATACTTGTTTCCATACTCTTCATTACCGGCTCTAAATCTTGCTATAATTCTTTTTCTTTTAGGCTTCTACCGTCTGTAATGTACTTCGGCACTTCTTCTGTTGTAATTTGTCTATACTTCTCGTTATATTTACTTCTTTTATTCTTACTCTTCTTTCTTGTATTTGTACGTCCTTATCCCTTGCTATTATCTCCTCCTCCATAAGCCTTCCTTCTTGTCTTAACCTCTTGATCTCTTCTCTCGCATACCCGCATCGTTCATAATATTTTTCTTCTTTCTTCTTCTCCATATCGCCTTTTCTGCCCATCCACTTCTTTCCAGCATTCAAAGAGTATCTCGTTATCTTTTCTGTTCACCATTTTTTCTTCATACCTTAAAGCTCTCTTTCCTGTTTGTATCCTTATTTTTCTAGTTTTAGTTCTTCTTCGACTATATAACCTGGTGTCTCTTTCTCAAGTCCTAACGTCCACTTACCATATTTTTCCTGAATCTTCTCCAGTTCATCCCATTCCTTCCATCCCCAAATCTCCGCCCCATACAACATCACACTTCTTACTAGCCTCTCAAAAATCCATATTCTTTTCTTACATCCTTTCCAAATGTTTTTTCTCCTATCCCCATACTTGCCCGACTATTTTATTTCCTTTCTGTCTCAACACTTTTATGTGATCCCCATCCTTATTGTCATATCTAATAGTGTACCCTAAATATCTATACTTATCTACTCTCTCTATCTCTTCCTCCCCACCACCATTTACTTTTCCTTTGGTCTTCCTTTTCTCTTCTTAAATTCTATTATTTTCGTTTTTCTCAACATTTGCTTCTAATTTTTTTTCTCCAGGTAGCTTTTTCAAAACTTTAATCACCCCTCTCATCTCTTCTTCCTTTGACGCTAATGCGACAATATCGTCCGCATACGCCAGCACCCATACCTTTTTCTTCCAATTACAATTCCTCCTACCTGATTTTTCTTCATTTCTTCTTCTAAATCTCTAATATATATTGAAAATAGGCTAGGGCTTAATGGACATCCCCTGCTTTAGCCCTCTTTCCGTCCAAAACTCTCTTCCCAATTTCATTCCCACTCTCGTTCTACATTTTGTCTCCTCATATATTTCCTCTATTGCGTCTTTCACATCCTTGTCTATCCCCACTTCTCCCATAATTTTCCATAATCGTTCCCTTTCCACGTTGTCGAACGCTGCCTTAATGTTCAAAAATATAGCAAATACCTTTCCTCTCTTTTCTTTTCTATTTCTTGATTAACTAGGTGTTTTAGTATGTAAATATTATCTATCGTCCCTCTTCCTTTTCGAAAATCCGTTTTGCCAGTCTGGGATAATTTTCTTCTCGTCTAATTGTTTTTCTAATCTTGCTCTTATAATTTCAGCATATATCTTGTATCCCACATTCGTTAGGTTTATCCTCTGTAATTTTTTCACTTGTTTTGTATCCCTCCTTTGTATATTGGGCATATTATTGCCTCCTTCCATTTTTCGGGTATTCCTTCTCCTTTCCATATTCTTTCGTATATCCTTCTTAGCTGTTCTCTCATTTTTCTCCAGTGTATTTCCATTGTTCTCCTTGCGTTCCATCCGTCCCTTCTGCTTTCCTATTTTCACTTTTTCTATTGCTCTCTCCATCTCCTCTTTTTCTATCCCGCCTTCTCTATGCCTTATTTTTGTCCTCTCCATCTCTTTGCTGTTACTTTTTCTTCCGTTCCTTTTAACATTTTCTTGCAGTATTCTTCCCATTCGTTTCCTTCTATTTTATTTCCATCCTTTTTGTTTCCCCCTTCTTTGGTTAATAAATTCCCATGCCTGTCCCTCATTTTTTATTTGTTCTATCCTTTTCCCCATCTGTGTTTTATATTCTTTCTTTCTTCTTTCACATATTTCTTTGAAATTTGCTTTTACTTTTGTATTGTTCTATCTCTATCTTTCCTGTTTCCAATTTCGTCTTCCTTTCCTCACTTCTCTTTTCCCCTTATCACACTCTTTGTTCCACCATTCTTTCTTGTTTCCTAATTCTTTTTATTTTTTCTGTACTTTCTGTTTTCCGTCGCCTCCTTCATTTTTATTAGTATTCTCTCAATATCTTCTTCCATCTCTCCTGATATTTCCATTTCTTCTTCCATTTTCTCTTTATATTTTTTACTGTCTCTTCTGTCCATATTTTCTTTTCTCCCCATTCTTTATTTTTTCATCTTGATTCTCTTCTTCCTCTTCCAACATGATCACTTCCAATGGTTGGTGGTCTGATTCCACTTCATCTCAATTCCTTAGCAATTCCACGTCCTCCTTACATTTTTCATTTAATAATACATAGTCGATTACAGACTGCCCCCTTTCACTTATGTATGTATATTCTCCTTTTCCACCCTCTTCCATATTTCCGTTCATAATTATCCAACCTCTTTCTTCACATAGCTCTAATAATCTTCTTCCTTGTCCATTTATTTTTGTCCATGGATCTCCTATTTTAACTCTTCCATTTATCATTATTCCTGCTTCTTCCCCTATTCTGGCATTAAAATCTCCCCCTATAATCAGCTTGCCTTCCTCTCTTTCTTTTATATACTTTTCAATGATCATTTTAGTTTCCTCCATCTCTCTTCCATAAATCGTCAGTATGTTATACTTCTCTCCATTTTCTGTTTTTACTCGCGTATTCATCATCCCTTTAATTTTCCCTCTCCTCTTCTATTTCCCACTCCTTTTTACTCCTATAATTATTCCTCCTTTCGCTCTTCCCCTTTTTCCTTTCTTTCCGCATATTGAATTTCCCATACAAATTCATTTGGCATTTTGTCCTTCAAACCTCCCAATCTTTTTCCTCCATCCAAGTTTCCACCATGCCCACCATTTTAAAATCCTTTATATATTTCCAAAATTCTCCCCCTTATTTTTTATACCCGCAATGTTCCAAAAAGTATTTTATTTTTTCTTTAATTTTTTCCCATTTTTCTTAACCCCTCCTTTTCCCATTTCCTTTTCCCCCTATATCTTTGATTAGTTTTTGGTAACCATTTTCTTATCTGTCTCTCCTTCTCTATCCATCTTCTTTCTTCTCCTCCAACCCAAATTTTTTGTATGCAATTTTCACTATGTTTCCTTCTTTTCCAATTTCTTTGCCTCCATCCTTATGATTGTTTGAATTTCCCTCTCTTTCTTTTGTCAAATCTTCATCTCTATATATATTTTCGTGCCTTTCATTTTACCTTTATTCCTTAGAATTTCTCTCTTGTCTTCAATATTTTCCATTTTAATTATCACTATACCTTTTCTTATTTCCGTAGCTTCCTCAATTTTTTTTTCGATTTTAAGAAATCAAACAGAAGTTAAAAATTTCTTTTGATGTATACCTATTATGCATATGTTTGGATGGGAAGTCCCCAGCTTTCTAAAATTTACTTGCACGTGTATAGTAGACTCATATCCATATAAATTAGCAATTTGGTGGTAGATATTAAGAGTCCTTCACAGTTTTAAATTAAATTAAAAAACATCTCTGCGCAATATATTTCTTATGGAAATGGTGTTGGCACGAAACTGCTACGCCCTTTACTGCTATAGCTACCCACACCACTCTATTGCTATCTTTCTCTAAGTAAAACGTCTATTATACCACACCATAAAAAAATGCAATCTTCCCGACTTATATTATGTTACCTTCTATAATGTTTATACATATTTGCATATGAACTTCCCGAAGTTGCCGATAGGTGGCGATACGTATTACATTATTATAATATTTTAGTTACCTGTTATTTTCACACCTAACACTCAATTTAAACTTAAAGATTAATGCAAAAAACTGAATAGTATATCCTAATAATATTTATACAAATGAAATAATAAAAACTTAAAAAAAATATATTTTTAAGTTATTGTTCCGTCGTGTGGTAATTACAGCGCGCAGCCATCTTTGATGAAATATAATCGATTCTGAATCGATATCCATCACGACACTATAATCGCGATATTCAATCAATGACGGAACCGGAAAGCCAACGCATAACGCCATCTATCGGTGACTGAAGGAAACACTAACACGTATAGAGAATCTACTGCTTGTATCTATGGGACGTTCTACATTCCGGGGGAGATGATGTATTTCTGGTAACATTTACATCACAATACAATATTATAAAAAAGTACCATACAAATAAATACATAATTTGGTAGATCTAGCTGGATTTAATAATTGTGCTTTTCGTTTGCTAATACGTGGGTGGCGTTTAACAAGTGCGGAGTACAGTCCCGAATGACAATGCTTCACGACATCGTCAAAGAAATCGTCACGTTCGTGATGCATCTTTACATTTCAGTAGTTTTTTTATGTTAAAAATAGTCACGAACATCTTTTACAAAGCTTCGTGGAGTTGTCGTCAAGAATTTGAGTGTCACAATGTCTTGACATCACGAAAATCAAACTTGATTCTACTTAGAAATAAGAAAGTTGAATCGAAAGCTTTGAACTTGCTTTTGTGTAGAATAAAAATCATTTCTATATACGCAGTAGCTAACGCAAAACTTACCATTCTTATTTCATTATAAAAGTCATTGTTTGAACTGGAAATAATAAAGATATTTATAAAGTGGAATATTTACAGCAATGTAATAGTGGAAAATAAGTTTTGGACTAGAAGAGTGTTGTCAATTTTCTTTATATATTGGGATCTAGAAGTGGAAATAGGGTGTCACCAGGTGGCAGGGATAGTGGTAAGATAAAAAAATTGTATTGCTATTACCATAACTTTGCTATTAGCATATGCGGATGACAATGGTAAAAAGTGAAGAAGAGATATAAAAGGGTAATAAAAATAGTAAGAAAATACTTGGTAAAAAAATTAGAAGCAAACGTGAGTAAAACAAAGATTATGCAATTTAAAAAGGAAAAGGGCGAAAAAGCAATGTAACATGGCGTTGGGGAGAGGAATAAATAGAGATTGTGGACAAATACAGGTATTTATACTAGGTGTTGCTATATTTGACCGACAACGCTCTACCCCAGAGAGGTCTCGTAAGTTGGTGAATTTTGATATAGGAACAATAACTTTTAAAGGGATTAGTTGCTGAGATACAGGGTGTTGAAAGTTTAAATAAAAATTAAAAATTTGCAATAAATCAAAAATGCCTTTATACAAGGTGTCCAGAAACTCTCCTGACAAACGAAGATCGAAGATTCCTCAGATAATTTTAAGACAATTTAACCCAATTCACCTAGTCCGAAAATGCTTCCTAAGGGAGCTAGAGCTTTTTGAAGATGGCGCCTTGTAAATAGTTTTTTTTAAATACCTCCAGAACGCTTCTACTTAGAAAAGCAAAAACTGGTATGGTTGTTTAGCCTTCAGAGATCAGAAATTCCATCAATTGCGAATTTCTAGTACCGGTCATAGGCGTCCGTTTTGGGTAGGTCAACGGTTATTTTAACGCATAACTTTTTGTCTTTAACTTTTAAGCATTTGTGACACTAGATTATTAAATTTTCAGGTATTCTAGTACTAAAAGGTACTCTTACTTTAAGTCATTAGGATACACCGTTTTCTAGAAAATGGATTTGAAATTTTTTGTTTTTGTCATTAAAGTTAAATATATATTTTTGCACTAGTTGGCTCTGAACTGCCAACAAAAGTAAAATCTACGTTTTTCATTGTCAAATTGTTGTCAGTTCGCGAAGTTTATCTTTTAATTTTTTACTTTACCAGGCGCCATCTTCAAAGAGCTCTAGCTCTCTTAGGAAGCATTTTCGGACTAGGTGAATTGGGTTAAATTGTCTTAAAATTATCTGAGGAATCTCTGGTCTTCGTTTGTCAGGAGAGTTTCTGGACACCCTGTATATATTTTTTCAAATTTGGTGACCAATATGGTCTTGAAGAAAGTTATAGTTTGACATAAACAAACTTTTCAAAAATTTAACCTGGTTAGTGACAACTTTTACCCTCCTACTTTTTTCGCCACTGGAGAAAATATTTTATTTTTATTTTTTTTAAATTCTCTATTCATTTTTGGTCAAATTTTAAATTTTTATTTTAAACTTTCAACACCCTGTATTTCAGCAACTAAGCCGTTTAAGGGATGTTCCTATATCAAAATTCACTAATTTATGAAACCTATCTAGGGTAGAGCGTTGTCGGTCAAATATAGCAACACCCTGTATATGTAATAGAACGCTAAGTTTAAGGTTCATTAAGGTAAAAAAAAGCAAATTTATGAAAAACGACCGCATAGGCGTAATAAAAGAAAGTCTCTTCCATAACGTGGTATTTGAGATTGGTAGGTGCATGTCCTTAATTTTCCAAAAAAAAAATAATTGTAAACTTCGATTTGGTTCATTATACAGGGTGTTGTTATATTCGACCAATAACGCTCTACCCCAGAAAGGTCTCGTAAGTTGGTGAATTTTGATATAGGAACATGAACCCTTAAACGGCTTAGTTGCTGAGATACAGGATGTTGAAAGTTTAAAATAAAAACTAAAAAATTTGCAATAATTCAAAAATGCCTTTAAAATAGTTTGTATTACTTCTTGAACACTTTACGCTTAACTTTTTTTCAAAATCGAATTAATAGTATAGAATGAAGCAAATTGTTTAGCAAAATGCCGACGGACAAATTGCACCGCACATAATAATTTGGAATAAGTCAGTACCTGCAGACTTTTGTTTAGAAGCCATATCTTCAAGACCGTTCATTTTAACACTATAATATGTTATTACTTTTTCGACCAAAAATAAATAGAGAATTAAAAAAAATTAAAAAAAAATAATTTGCTCCAGTGACGTAAAAAATAGGAGGGTAAAAGTTGTCACTAACCCTAATAGCGCGCCACTGCTTACATTTTTGAAATGTTAATTTATGTTAAAATATGACTTTCTAGAAGACCATATTGGTCACCAAATACGGGATATTTTTCTGAACAGGAAACTTCAGGAGGATTATTACAATCTCGTTAAACTGATCAAGATAGCTATTTTAATTATTTGCCTACGAATAAAGAGTTATTTGAAATACTACTAGTTACAAGTATCTCCCATAATTACGAAATTTTTCCATACGAGGGACAACCGTGAGCTTAATGTCATATGTACGCGGCCGGCGTTATAGCTAGTACACCTAGTACAATAATAATTTATTGAAATTTACTAAAACCACAAAACTGTAAAATACAAAAGTCACTATTAAAAATCGCATCTGTGAAAACGGTTTTTTTACGAAATTCCGACGGTATCGAATCGCCATGTTTTTTCGGATAAAAATGGCGAAATTCGTATCTGTGAAAACTAGACTTAAGGGTTCATGTTCCTATTTCAAAATTCACTAATTTACGAGACCTCTCTGGGGTAAAGCGTCGTCGGTCGAATATAGCAACAACCTGTATATCTCTACACAATAAGAATAAAGAACAAATAAGCGAATTGGAAAGAAAATGAAATAAGATACCTATTGGACAAGTGTGAAAAATAGGTAAAAGAGTATTCAAAAAAGACTTGGAAAAAACATGGTGCATTCGAGAGGATAGCCAAAGGAGCGATATGATATACGCGGCGACCGTGTGAAAATAAAAAGGAATTGGTAGAATTAGAAAATATACAAGAGAAGTACTGGAAGGAGATATGGAAATTAGAAAGGGATACACCAGGATTCATATAGTGGAAGAGAGTAAAATAGAAAAGATAAGAATACAAACAGGAAGAAATACATCAGTAATATGAGGAAAAGATAGAGAGGAGGAAATGCAATAAAATATTATACGAATGTTAGAACGAGATAGAAGTTCAAAAAAATAAAGAATGGAGAAAGGGAAAAATGATTATACAAGAAAGAGGGGGAATGCGAGAGAGTAGATAAAAAGATTAAGGAGAGATGGAAAAGAAGAAGAATACTGTTGGGGAACAATAATTACGTTTGATTTATATAATCTGAGAATTTTAAATTATTCTTTCATATATATATTTAGATTTATGTATTACCTATTTGTATTGTAGTCGAATTCTTTTGTTAATGATTAAAGCAAAATAAACGACTACTATGTTGATACTCCAAAAATCTTCTGTCGCTTTCGTGAACGTTAACGATCGAATTATGACGAACTTTCTTAACGCATCGGTTAATTCCGATTGCGGTATCAATTGTTCGTGTTCCAAATCCGATTTTCGTTTGGAGGAAAAAATCTTGTAATAGAAATGTAAAACTTGGTCAATTAAGTTACAGTGATTGATTAGAAGTTTTTATCACAGACTTATAATATAAACTAATGTATTTCTGACTCCGTTAAATTTTTGTGAATACAAAATTTCTGCGACACCTCTCATTAAGTGTACAAAAAAAATCTATAGGACGCCACCCTAATTAATTTAAGACGCAATTTAATGAAGTACGTCAATTACACGTGCACAAAATTTTGATCACATATTATTTTACAGCATTTTTTTATGTGCAAAAATCAAATTTCAAACAGACATCGAAATTGTGGGTGTTGTAATGTGATAGCAATTTCAAAATTCGAACAGTACGGATGTAACCTTAAATTATGTGTCAAGAGTGGGAACGAATATGGCGAACAAACGAGAAGCAGAAACTATTGAAAGTTGGGAAGAAATCGACGAAAACGATGTAAATACCTAACATCTAACATATTATTTTGTCGAAAGCAAAGCAAAATTTCTTAAATCTTATTAGCATAATTGCCCTTAACGTAACAATCTTCTTATTAAGGTTGCTTTCCACTTCTTTTTCTTTTTAGGTTCTGGATCAAAAACTACAAACCCTCGCACCTTCAAACAAAATAGATGTAGAAAATAACATGTGAGGACGTTTTTTTGTTCTAGTATAATTTGCATAACGTTATATTTTTAGAAGTTTTAATGGAACAAACGGAATGGCCATAAATATAATTTTAACAGGAGATGATGCCTTACGATCTCAATACGTGCCTCCCGAGCCAACAGTTAAGATACTTAAAAGACCCACTCGAAATACTCAAATAAATGATAACAAAACACAGCAACCCAAAAAGACATTACAGCAACGTGAAGAAGAATATGCCCAAGCTCGACTTAGAATATTAGGTGAAGCACAAAACACAGACAAAGTAGAGGAAAAGTGTGTGTGTACGTGTAGTTTCTTCACTCGCTAAATTAATTTGTTTTACAGAATATGCAGTATACAAAGTAAACCGGTACGGTCGGTCGATATAGATAATGTAATAAGACTACCGAAAGGGCCCGATGGATCAAGTGGGTTTAAAATTCGTAGATAATATTGCGACATAACGTTAAGATTAGAAATAAGGTATTTGAAATTTGACAAACTTAGTACAGTTTGGGACTTTCTGCTTTGGTTTGTTTAAGTAAAAACTTCATTAAGTATATTTAACTGTAAATAACGTTCTTGTGCTTTAAGTTGTGATCGTACTATAAATTATTGTAAATTTTCTTGTATAAATATTTTCAAATATGTCATCTTTTTAAAGACAACACATATTCATTACAGATACACTTGCGTTTTATACTATGTTATTATTTTTATTGCATGTTTGTCAAATATTATTTTTTTGTTATAAAAAGTTTTTTTTAATATTGGTAGTATAAACGATGATATTTTAAATTTGTATAAAATATTTTTTGAGTGAATAAAATAGGTAAATAAAATTCATATTTACGATTAGTTGGGATAGAATGCAGTATAGGGTGACCACTTAGCAAGTGACGCTTATTTCTGAAACTGATGTACATCTTTTATACAGGGTGGCTCATTAGTGCGAGGAAGGTGGATATTTCGAAAAATATTTGGGTTAGAAAAATACTTTCGTAAAATAAAAGTTGTGCAAATAAATGAGCTGCTTATTTTAAAATTATTTTCGTTTATATAGGGTATTCCATAAACGTGCGATATACCAAAGTTAAGGTTTTTTAAATGGAACCACCCATTTTTTATTACAAATTTGGATTCCTTGGAAAATTCTAATGTAACTTTATGCATTATACATAGTGTCTAAAATGGAGGGTTTTCGCATTATTTCACTTTTTCCCGAAAAATTGACTTCGACAAAATTAAATAACTCAGTTATCCTGGAATTTATCTAACTGCGAGTTCGCAGCTTGAATATGCATTACATGTACTACAGCTGGTTGTTCACCTTTCCAACCTCGCTTGGTTTTGAGTAATCTGTTATTTAAATTGAACTCCCTAAACTCATGGATAACTTGATTTTTTCAAATGGCACCACCTAATTTTTTATGTGCCGTTGAACGTAAGTCTTGCTCAAGAATCCGTAAGAGTTAGATATCTACAACCTTATCATTAGAATACTTACGAAATTCCACGTTCAACGGCACATAAAAAATTAGGTGGTGCCATTTGAAAAAATCAAGTTATTCATAAGTTTAGGGAGTTCCATTTAAATAAATGATTACTCAAAATTTAGCACGGTTAGAAAGGTGAACAACTAGCTTCAGTTAGCACATGTAATGCATATTAAAGCTTCGAAATCGCAGTTCGATAAATTCCAGGATAACTGAGTTATTTAATTTTTTCGAAACGTCAATTTTTCCGGAAAAAGTGAAATAATGCGAAAACCCTCCATTTTAGACATTATGTGTTATACATAAAGTCACATTAGAATTTACCAAGGAATCCAAATTTGTAATAAAAAACGGGTGGTTCCATTTAAAAAAAACATAACTTTGGTATGTCGTACTTTTATGGAACACCCTGTATAAACGAAAATAATTTTAAAATGTGCAGCTCATTGATTTGCACAACTTTCATTGTGAAAGTTTTTTTCTAACCCCAATATTTTTTGAGATATCCACCTTCCTCGCACTAATGGACCATGAAATGTGCATTTGTGCATATACAGGGTGAGTTTTTAGTGTGACAACGGTCAATAACTCCGTTATTATGTTAATTATCCAAAAAAGTTTTTGAGAAAAATTGTAGCCAGCTTTGAGCTTCACGTTTTAAAATTGGTTACAATAATACAGGGCCTTCCGTAACATCGTACCAAGTCAAAGTTAGGTTTTTTTAAATTGAACACCCTGTATTTTAATTAATATTTGAGTTTCTATTTACTTCCCCGTTTCAACAATATAAGGTCTTATTATGTTATACAGGGTATTTAAAATGTTATAGCCACTTTTCTATAAAAATCGTAAGAAGTTCAACGTCCTGTATAACTGAAAAATGAGGTCAAAACAATAATCCATAACAGCAGTTACTTACTAATTATTGTCAACAATCATAAGAAATGTTGATTTTGTCAATATTCATTAAATTGTGTACAGGGTGAGTCAAAATGCAAATTAATTATTTTTTCTTTTTTTAATGGATCACCCTGTATTTTATATCACTATCGAGAAGAACTGATGTTATACTTTGATTTTTATTAAGCATTCCCTATTTCTAGAATGATTATTTGTTCAGATAATTTTGATTTTGATATTCAAAGTATTGAATAGGTATCTAATGATAACCAATTAAGTTGTTGGCCATGACTTATTTGTCAAATATGCAGCAATTTTATCAAATTATATAGGGTATTTAAAAGATATGTGTATTTTTATATCGAAATCACTACGAAATAAACACTCTGTATGGCATAGATATTTTTAATTTTCTTCAAATTTTATAAAAAATGTTCGAAATAATTTTAAATTAAATGTTCGAAGTGTCCACCTGCAACGTCTATGCAATTTGTATTCGATTTTTAAATGAATTCGCTACATTTCTCAACATTTGTACATCAATACTATTAAAAGCTTCTCTTATTCTGTTTTTCATATCATTTGCTGTTGTTGGAGGTTCTTGGTAGACACGATTTTTGATATAGCCCCACATAAAAAAATCAATTTTTGTTAATCCAGGTGATCTAGCTAGCCATGCAATTGGGCCTCCTCTGCCTATCCACCTTCCAGGAAAATTATTATGTAAGTGGTTATGAATAAGGGCAGAGTGATGAACTGGAGCGCCATCATGTAAAAACCACAATCGTTGCCGAATATTAAGAGGAACATTTTGAAGTAATATTGGCAAATGATTCTCAAGAAAATCTAAATATACAGCACCATTCACACGACCATCAAAAAAATGTGGTCCAATTACGTATTCCCCAACGATACCACTCCAAACATTTATAGACCACCTCTATTTTGACTATGAGTTTTTAAATGTACAGATTGCTTCTGTTATAATAGTGAAAATTATGTCTGTTCACCGTTCCATTTTTATGAAAAGTTGCCTCATCGCCAAAAAGCACAAAATTAAAAACAATCTGTCACTACGTAATTGTTGTTGGACCCATTCACAAAAAGCTAACCTGCGAGGATAATCATCGTCTGTCAATTGTTGGTGTAATTGCATATGATACGGGTGCATCTTATACTTGTGGAGGATATTTACTGCCGATTTTTGACTAATGTCGTGTTGGCGTGATATTTCACGACTACTAATGTGGATTCTCATTAACGGCGAGCCGTACATTATATTCCTTATCTTCGGTTGTAACAGTTTTTCTTCTTTTGTGCTTTTCATATAACACTGATCCAGTACGAACAAAGCGATCCATTTGAAACGCTCTTCAATTTGGGTGCCTACGTTCAGGATACCGCTGTTGATATATTCTGGATGCAAGCAAACAGTTTCTCATACTTTCTCCTAAGACAAAAATCATATCTGTTTGTTCTTCCTTGGAAAAATTCATTATTAAAACCACAATTTTCAAACACAGAAGACAACTGTCATTTATCAACAGCCTACTAAAGTAATGAATTCACATTAGACAACAGTTAAATTGCTGCATATTTGACAAATAAGTCATGGCCAACTTAACTTAATTGGTTATCATTAGATACCTATTCAATACTTTGAATATCAAAATCAAAATTATCTGAACAAATAATCATTCTAGGTATAGGAATGCTTAATAAAAATCAAAGTATAACATCAGTTCTTCTCGATAGTGATATAAAATACAGGGTGATTCTATTTAAAAAAGAGAAAAATAATGAATTTGCATTTTGACTCACCCTGTACACAATTTAATGAATATTGACA
The DNA here is from genome assembly GCA_030710515.1 of Abscondita cerata. Lineage (NCBI taxonomy): Eukaryota > Metazoa > Arthropoda > Insecta > Coleoptera > Lampyridae > Abscondita > Abscondita cerata. The sequence continues at coordinate 63,817 of JALBCR010002697.1, forward strand.
AAATCAACATTTCTTATAATTTTTGACAATAATTAGTAAGTAACTGCTGTAATGGATTATTGTTTTGATCTCATTTTTCAGTTATACAGGACGTTGAACTTCTTACGATTTTTATGGAAAAGTGGCTATAACATTTTAAATACCCTGTATAACATAATAAGACCTTATATTGTTGAAACGGGGAAGTAAATAGAAACTCAAATATTAAATAAAATACAGGGTATTCAATTTAAAAAAACCTAACTTTGACTTGGCACGACGTTACGGAAGGCCCTGTATCATTGTAACCAATTTTAAAACGTGAAGCTCAAAAGCTGGCTACAATTTTTCTCAAAAACTTTTTTGGATAATTAGCATAATAACGGAGTTATTGACCGTTGTCACACTAAAAACTCACCCTGTAGGTATCTTTCCAAATGTTTATAGTAATAAAATATGTTTGCCAATGATGTCTATACATTACAAGAGCTACTACAGAAAGTAGATACATTCTGTAATTTTTGTATTACTTTAAGTAAAAATTTGAAAATTGGAAGACTTAGGTATACCGCATAAAATTACAAACTTTCTCGGATAACTCCATATTATTAAGACACTTTTGGTTTTATCGAGTAAATGTAATATTTGTTTCATGTTTATGTTTTTACTTCACATCTTATGAAATAAGATAGGAAGTTAGTTTCCAAACAAAATTTTATGTCAGCCGGCCGGCCGTATGTAAACAAAATTTCAAGAAAACCAGCCGTCCGATTTTTATGAAACTTTGTACAAAGACCTTATTTATAATTCCAAAAATATGATTAGAATTTAGGCATAATCAGATGTAGCCAACAGGGCCGATAATCTACACAAATTTTCGAATTTTTGAAATATTTAAAAAAACATTCATTTTACACATTTTTGTTTCAAATAAAAGTTGTTTATAATTTAATTAAAGGTACACATTTTGTTTAAATTTTTTTTTGATCCGATAAGTAATTGCTGAGACAATCACGTGACACTAATTATTGTAACAAATCTCCACCAATATCAATTTTACAAAAAAAAGTGAGGGAGAAAAGTTGTTGAAAATTCTATTGTCTATACTTTTTGTTTGAATCATATTTTTCTAAACGCAATTTTTTCGCTTAAATTGGCGATGTGGAGTTCTGCGGCAAACGTTTGTTTTATTTGTATTAATTGTATGAGTAAAATGATCAGGTTCAAGTTACTATTACCGGTTAGTAGTTATAATATTTGCACTAAAGATTCGAAGCATTGTTTTTTTCTTAAAAAACGTATTTTTCTTCGAGTGACAATAAAACAGCATACTTTTGAACTACTGGCAGACGCTAAAAACTAACTTAGAGCACAGCGACATTGTACCCGCCAACCAGGTCGCAAGTTGGCTTCTGTCAACTGTATGAATGTAACAGTAAAGTACCAACTTGATTCGTTGAGAATAAAACGTCACTATAACACCCGAGAATCTCGAAAATTTGAATATAACACATGAAAACTAGCAATAAACGCTTGAAGAAAAAATAATATATATCACTTGGAGTTAAAAATATAATTGTTTAACTCCTAGTAAAATAATCTATATTTTTCTTCAAGCGGCAATAAAACGGCATATTTTATTGAACAACTGGCAGACACTAAAACGATTTTTACTATCTAAACATTAAAAGTATCAGTTCTTTTGTTTTCACAACTATTTAGAGGTTGGTACCTCAGTTATGTCATATTGCGATTGTAACAGTAAAGTACCAACGTCATTCGTCGAGAATAAAACGTCACTATAACACTTCGAGAATCTCAAAAATTTGAAAATAACACATGAAAACTAGAAATAAACGCTAAAAAAATATAATTATTACTCGATTAAAATAATCTACTATTTGTTCTAGAGTATCATGCATTTTTTAAAACTGATTTGTTTAAGCAGTGTTTATGACGGTCATTGGTTATACCTAGTTTTGTTTTTGCAATTTATAAATAACACTGATTGTCTACAAGTTTTTAATCAGTTGTTTCAAATTTCTTTATTTATTACCCTTCTTACTACAGCACGTAAAGTTAAAGTTTATGAATTTTTCAAGAAAAAAATATTTAAAATTTCAGAAAATATATATTTTGGTAATGGGGGTTTAAGTTTTAATAAGCAGGAAGAAATCTTTGTCGCTTAGTTTGGCGATTATGTTCCTCATCCGGATTACCTTGATCTAGGCACTATAGCAACAATAGTTCCCCATCATGGGAGTATCCCATTTTCATTGGTATCACTGCTCCATTTCCTTATATCTTGATAAAATCGTAAGCCCATTTCCACACTGAAACTCCCTATAAATTTTCAGGGAAGAGGAAATTATATTTTAAACTCATCCTAAATGTACAAATTTGTCAAGTATATTTTTGTAGTTTGGATCTGTTGCCTAAAAATTTCTCCACTATTTGTCTAAACTACCCATGCCTCTTTTTCCATACGAAGCATAGTTTCTTCAAAATTTTTGTCCAACAACAACTTTCGTATTTGGAGGCACTTCTTTTTAATTTTTCATTTGAGAGTTTTGGAAACTTTGAACAATAATGTACTTGAAACAACCGCTGTCTGTGTTTAGAACTTTTGTAAATCGTTTCACTCAACCTTAATATTTTATATAAAGTTCACTTTTTGTGTAGACAGTTGGGGTACATAACTGTGAACTTGTTGTCGTAATTTATTTTTATAGGTCTGGTACTATGATGAAGAAGTTCGCATCCAAAAGCCCCTTTAACCGAAGAGCTTCTTGTGTAGCTGTTGACATAGCCATGTACTCCGATTCTGTTGTTGAAAGTGCCACAGTGGGTTGTTTCTTTGAATTCTAACTTACCGTTCCATCCTGTACCATAAATACATAACCCGTAGTTGATCGTCTATCTTGCACAATCACTGGCCCAATCAAGTCACAATAACCAATAAGATTGTCGTTTCCATTGTTTACGTAAGACAATCCAAAACCAGCAGTCCCCTCCAAATACCGCATAATCCTTTTTACAGCATTCCAATGTCCGGATTATTATTAAATATACTTACTGAAGACAGCGTACTGGACGTGACACTTGGGCAATAAATATGAGACATTCAACGGAGTGCTGATATGGAATATTATCCATTTCTTTGCGATCAGCTTCACTTTTCGGAGACATATTTTTGGTTAACATATCGGATAAGCGTGGCCACAGTATTACACTCGCTCATGTTAAATCTCTCTAGAACCTCTCCTATATGTAATGACTTTGATTGATAGACAAACGGTTCTGCACTTTTTCTGAAGTATGCATTCCAAGAACCTCCTTCGCTGGACCAATGTCCTTTAAAATGACCTTTTAAGAAATATTTCAGTATCCCCTTCTTTGCGCTATCATTACTAATTATAACAAATCGTCCACATAAACAGCGAAGATTAAGAATTTATTGCCATCAGTATTGTCGAAGTAAATGCATGTGTCGTACTTTCAGCTTTGTAACACAAAACTCTTCAAGGCAGAATCAAGTTTATCATTCCATACACGACGTGCTTGCTTTAACCCATACAACGACTTTTTTAGATAATATACCCTTCCGGAACTGTCGTCAAATTCTTTTGGTTGTTCCATATAAATTGCTTCTTGGAGGTCGCCATGCAGATCGCCGTCACGACATCCATTTGAGCGATTCTTAATCCCAGCTTAGCAGCCAACGCAATTTAAAAACGAATTGGAGAGAAACGTACTACAGAAGAGAACGTCTGTTCATAATCGAATCCTTTACGTTACGAACAACCTTTAAAGACGAGTCTTGCTTTATGTCTCACAAGATTTCCTTTAGTGTCAATTTTTTTCTTAAACATTCATTTATTTGAAATTTTCTTTCGATCATTTTGGTAGTTCTACCAAAGTCCATGTTCCAACTTCCATCAAAGAATTGCAATTTTCCAATAAGGACCATCAGAGGTGACCCCATAGACTCCTACACTGAATCTGGATCATCTGATGCATTGACAATGTATGAGATGAAATCGGATTTACAACTGGCTTGCGAATTCTCAAATATTTTTTACTCTCTGAAATATTATCTTTAACATCTTTGTAAATACTTGAAGATGCCGATATTTCTCCTGACTTAAAAATCTCTTCAATTTCTTCCACTTCCTGGACATGATCGTTAAGATCAGACGTTAATGGTTGATTTCCATGACTAGAATCACCCACTAGCCTATCATCGTGAACCGAATGATTTATTTGTTGCTGAGGTGGAAAAATCGTACACTGCTTATATCCTCCATTTCAACGACACCGTCGTTAAAACAATAGAAATGATCATTTAAATTACAACAATCAATTTCCTCTTTCGATCGCTCATTCTCCAAGAACACAACATCTCGGCAAATTGTTACCTCTTTTTTATTCATGTCGAAAACACGATATGCTTTGCTCTTGTTGAATATCCAACCATGATGTCATCACACGATTTTTGGTCAAACTTCTTGCATTTAATTTTTGGAATATGCACCGAAGCTTTACATCCAAACACTTTAAGATGAAATAACTCTGGTTTTCTACCGCTCCAAGCTTCTTCAGGAGTTTTGCCCAAGACACGGTGATCGATTGATTAAGTAAGCTGATGTGTTAATCGCTTCTCCCCAAAACTTGCTGGTTCCCAATTTTGCCTTAAGCAGCATACCTACACCGCGCACGTTCAACCAACGTTCGTTCGTGCGTTCTGCCGTACCATTTGTTCAGGGGTGTATGGCGCAGTTAAGTTTTAATTGTACAATCGGTTTGGTTTTCAACCATTTTTTGAAATTCTTTAAATTTGCACAAGGATTCTGATTTGTTTTTCAAAAAATAGACAAAAACTTTACGACTGTAATCGTCTAAAAATGATATTAAATATTTTGAACCTCCATATGTTGCTATTGACATTGGTCCACACAAATCTGAATGTATCAATTCTAACATTTTAGTGGTTCTAGTATTACTCGATGGAAACTTGTTCCGTGTCCTTAACACAAATTTCACAAACATTTGGATTTCTTACAACAAAGTCAATTCCATTTACTAAACAATTTTTTAATTTTAACAAATTGTCATTGCCAATATGGCCAAGCCGCTGATGCCACAGTTCCATAGTATCGGGTGGTTTTGCAATAAGTCCTGTACACGATGCTTGCTCAACTTTAAACAAACCGTTACACAATTTCGCGTCCAATAACACGTCACTTTTGTTTCAAATACTGCACCATTCTGCATTGAACTCGACCCTTCTTTTACCAGTTGGCTAACTGATAACAAATTATAGTGCATAATTCTGGGACGTACAAAACATTTTTTATCACTGTTTCCACATCTCTGTGATTTACTCTTAACTTAGAGACGTCACCCTCTTTTTCCGCTTTCAAAATCACGTTATTAGCTATGGTCACGTAATCCACTGGCGATGGCGTGGCGTCGTTTGTTTCATTAAACCAATCACTTTTACATGTCATCAGTTTTGACGCACCAGAGTTGATATACCATTCCTCCGGCTTGATTGTGTTTATTCCATAGCAAAAAAAATTGTTTTTTGGCTATTTAATTTCTTTGGACGCTTATGTTCCTTATAATGACCAAACTCGCCACAACCGTAACACTTAACAGTTTGCTTTGGTTTCTGCTTACTGTGCATTTTTTCTGCGATTTCGACTCATTAGCGTATACTGTCGTAGTATTTAAAGAGTTCCCTCCAGAATTGAATGCTTCCTGCAACAATTTCGATTTTACTAAATCGGACGAAATTTTTAAACTTGAACTCTCCATCGCCATAATCATTGGCTTATTTATTTATTCGTATGGTATACATTTTAAATATTTTGTTGTGATGTAAGTGTTATGTATGGTGCCCCAGAAAACCTGTACAGTGTCGTGACGAAACCGTGTGCAATTGTGGATTGGTTATTCCTCTTGGAAAACATTTATTTCAAGGTTTAGGAAAACCACTAAAACCTAAACATGCCAACCCTTACCCTCACCTTAGTATTTATATGTAATAATATTAGTTAAGTGTGTAAACATTATAGAAGGTAAATAAGAACATAAAATATAATAGCACAGCCATTGCATGACGACATGTAATGGACCGGTTCAAGCGCCAGTCACGACAATGACGAAAAAAGATAGTAAGTTAAAGAAATAGCAAAAAAATAATGGAAAAATAGATAATCAGGACAGATTATGCCTAGATAATTTCATCGTCAATCGCCATTCCTGCGCCGCATAACATATATGTGCCCTGTTGTAATAACCTTATTGACATAATCTTCAATAGAAGAACATTCTGTAAGTTTTGCAGACACTAATTCCCGCAGAAATCTCACAGGTCGCAACTAACCGGAATCATCAAACGCCTTTTTTAGATTATTTCAAACTTCCTTCGTCAATTTCGCATCCTAAATGTGATAGTAATTCACCGGGTCCATGTAGTACCAGTATTGCACGAGCTTGTTTGCTTTTATCTTCTTCATCAATATCCTCAACAACATATTTACACAAACCAGCTACCTCTAAACATGAATGTGCTGCGTGCTGCAAATTTCCACGTTTCATAGTTTTCACGCCCTTTTAACTTGTCAAATTGAATTTTCTCTATATTTAACTATCCAATAATTATTAACCGTGAAACTTTAAAATGTTTAGTATGAATAGGTTAAACTTGAAATCTGGGCCCATAACCTGATGAAACTTTTATATTGCGCAGAAAAACACAAATAATAACACGTCTCATTCAGAATAATGACAGGCAGTATATTTTTTATATATAAAATAACAACTTCTGCAATTACCAATACTTATTATATTTATTAAATATAATAATAATGGGTGATCAATCAAGAGATATTTTTTATAATGCAAAATCTATATTACCAATCTAAAAGAACTATTCTTGACATTTACTTTTTAAAGATTATTCCTTAGAATGGCCCACATTGTTCCATGCTGGCGAATAGTTGCTTCAGTAGGACGATTATGAACACCATTGTTCGCCGAAGCGCACGAAAAACATTGCTCACGGAACGTGGATTTTCGCAATATAACTGAATGATTTGTAAACGTTGTTCGGCTGTAAGTCTTTCCATGATGAAATGTCAATTAACACTGAATAAAAGACACAAGGCAACTTGTTAGATACTAAAGAATAAAAATACTTTAGGCAACAGTGTACGGCAGAGATAGGTGGGGCGTTACGTTGTTGTCTCTTACGAACACAAAATGCAATTTATGTCCATTCTTAATTACAATAAATAAATGGTAAATACATTAAAACCAACTACGTAGTTTGTGTACAACGGGGAAACCCAATAATTGACGACGAGGATGGGATTGAGCGCCCTATCCAATTCGCGTCAAAAACTTTATCAGATACGCAAAGACGTTATTCTCAAATTGATAAAGAAAGTTATGCTATTGTATTCGAGTCAAGAAATTTTATCAATATTTGTTTGAAATAGGTTTACTTTATTTACAGATTATAAGCCTTTAGTACAAATATTTTCTCTAAACAAACAGTACCAGTTTTAAGTGCCACACACGAATGCAGCACTATGCAGTTTATTTACATTTGATATTAAATACAAAAATACTAAACAGCATTCTAATGCAGACTTTTTGTCGAGGTTATCAGATAAATAAAAAAAATTAGAAATGAATATGACAGATGTGATGTTTTTTACATAAACCAGGTGGATACTTTACCTGTTACAATAGACACTCTACATCTGAAACGCCCACAAGACAAAACACTACAACCATTACTATATGGGTTACAAGAAGGGAAAATAATTGCGAGCAAAGATATGTTTGGTATTGACCAAAATGAATTCTCCTTACAAAATGAATATATTATTCGAGGACAATGTACCATAACTCCTACAACAATGGTACTGCGCGAATTACATTGTGGACATCTGGGCGTATTTAAGATGGAAATAGATTGGCTAGAAGTTACTGCTGGTGGCCAGGGGTAAATGCAGACATCGAAATTTGTGCTTAAGGGCTGTGGGAATGCAATAAATTTAGAACAATCTACCTAAAGTAATAACCTACACTAGGAACCTTCAACAAAACCTTTTCAGAGGGTTCATTGACTTTAGGACCATTAATCGATTTCTATTATTTTATCCTGGCAGATTCTATACAAGATGGTACAAAGTATACATAATTAAACATTACTACCGATACAACAATTAGTCTTTGTAGACAAATACTTAGTACATTTGGAATCAATAATTTTGGTAAGTATTAACGGCACTCAATTCACTTCAA
>JALBCR010002698.1:0-88815 GCA_030710515.1 Abscondita cerata
TTGATGTCTCAACACAATAAATGTTATCACATTCATCTGACTATAGTTAGGAATAGGGCCGAATACAATTCCTCAATTTCACTTCGCATAATCGAAATTATATACTTTTCAAACATTAGGATTTGCATTTGAAGGACTGACTGAAAGTTTTGGTAAGAGGCTGTACCTAAGTCTTTCTACTTTTTACACCTGTGTTTTTACATATAAATCTATTAGCTGTTTTTTCTTGTTGTTAGCTATTTGTTTTAATTTTTACTATGACAGGTTACTTATTTTCGATTTTGAATAAATTCTGATAGCTTTTGCGTTATTGTGATTTTTATTTTCAATAAATTGCAGTAACTGCCGCAGTTGGTCTTAGAAATTAAGCACAAAAATAGTTTGTATTACTTCTTGAACAATTTACGCTTCGCCTTTATTCAAAATCGAATTAATACTATGGATTGAAGCAAATTGTTTAGCAAAACGCCGACGAAATTGTACTGCACATAATAATTTGGAATATGTCAGTACTTGCAGACTTTTGTTTAGAATCAAATATCTTCAAGACAGTTTATTTAAGCACCATAAAATGTTAATACTTTTTCGACCACAAATGAATAGATAGTTTAAAAAAAAAAAAAAAGTTATTTGCTTCAGTGGCGTAAAAATAGAAGGGTAAAAGTTGTCATTAATTCCTTATAACGCGCACCTGCTTACATTTTTGAAAAGTTAGTTTATGTCAAAATATGACTTTCTTGAAGAGCATATAGGTCACCAAATTTAAAAAAAAAAAATTTAAAGGCATTTTTGATTTATTGCAATTTTTATTTTAAACTTTCAACACCCTGTATCTCAGCAACTAAGCTGTTTAAGGGTTCATGTTCCTATATCAAAATTCACCAATTTACGAGACCTCTCTGGGATAGCGCGTTATCAGTCGAATATAGCAACACCTTATGTATTCTCACTTTTATATAAAATGCATCATACAGAGAAAATAATGCTACGAATTTGAAACTTTTATCAAATGTTGCTCCAATGTAGGAAATGATCACACTTTCCATTACATCATGTCAGCTGTTGTTATTTGTTTGCTATGGTAGCTAATAACAATGTCAATGTTACCTGAAGAAAAGATCAATTCCATAGAACGCTTTTAATAAGACAATGTTGAAATTATTCATGTTTCTGATTTTGGTAGAGCGAATTATTGGTATGAATAAAGCAGGTTTTTCTTTCGTGCAATTGGTCAATTGTAACCGCACTATCATTGCATAAATTTGGTCTACGTTGTTAGAATACGATATTGGACAACATCATCCCGCTGGAAGACTTCAGAGAAGCAGCAGTGGTCACAAGCTCAGTTGTTGTAGATTGAACTAGAACTCTTGACCATCATGTGTCGATGGCAAACAACAATTTTCATCCTTTGGGCTACAAGTTCGGCATGGTGTCAAAAGCAACTTGATAGGCTTTATCAGTGAAACGAAATTGTCTTTAATACGAATCTAGGTTTGGAAATCTCCAGTTTGTTGAAAAGTTACACAGCTTCAACACCTGATGATTCGGTGTGATCGCTATCGGATGAAGATCTCGTTTTGTGTTTATCTCAGAGGCATCGAACGTCCATGTTTACATCAATCCTATTTCAGAACCAAGAACATGCAAGACCATACACAGCCATGGCCTGCGAGATCACATGACTTGATGTGTTGATTCTGAAAATTTAGACAACCTGAGACATTAGCTGCTGTGTGCAAGGAGCGAGACATTATTATTTGTTGTTGATTTTTTCCCAAAGTTAATATTGAATAATAAAGCATCATTGTATTAAAATTCGAAACATTATTTTTCTGAGTGCTACATTTTTATATGAAAATGCGTACTTATCGTATCTTATTATGATTCTTACCTATAATTTTTATATTTTTAGTGCAAGAGCTCTTTACAGACTATGAAGAAGGGATAAATGAAGGTCTCAATTCTAAGGTGGTTTGGTAACTTCTGGAACACAACATCAAAGATGAAAATTTAAAAACAAATTTGAAGAATATATAGGTAAGATACTTTTGAAATATACAATTTTTAATGAGTTTCAAAGAAATAAGATGTATTTATTTTTGAATATTTTACGATGTAATTGTTACGTACCAAACTTCTATGAAATAGCCATCTCTTAGTATATTTTTAAAAAATTTCTACTAATGAAGAAAACTGTAACATTTGCAACGTTGGTTGTGTTTTTGTTGCTAGATGGCGCTAACTGAATAACAGCGAATTACAGGTATCTAATTTGTTATAACTTAACCTATACACTTTCTTTTATTTAAGTTTAATATTTAAACGTATAAACTCATAGGTAAGTAAATCCTAAACCTCTCTACAAGTTTGTAAATACTTCTTATTACTTCTAAAACTTTTCAAAAATTGCGTTCATCGTACCAATAGAGTGACTGTACATATCGATTTTTAGCAGGGCCCCCGTTATAAAAAATGTTCTCTACTTATTATTGAATTTGGTTTGTCTACAATTTGAATATGTGAAAATTTTACCATGTGCAACCTGCTGAAAGAGAAAAGAAAATGGAATTGATAACTTCAATCAAAACACCGATATTAAACAGAATAACATTATTGTACATTTTGAATTGATTTCATTTATTTGTTCGAAGAACTGGAACTGGATATCCATTTTTAGATAGAATTGGTACTTATTATTGTGGAATAAGTTGACTAATTCATTGTTGTTATTCATACTTCTTTTAAGAAGTTAGTTACACAGTGTGACATGTGGGCGTGTATTATCCTGCATTAAAATGAAATTGTCTTTGATAAATGAGACAAAAGGTATCTCATGGTCTTGGAGAATATTTCTGATGTACATACCGGAAGTTGATGATCTACCATTAATCACCACCAACTCTGTTTGGCCCTCAAACATATGACATCCCACCCATAATTGAACTTTCACCAAGTGGTTCAGTAGTAGTAAATTAAATGGTGAATTTCATTTTATTGGTACAGATACAATCTTTCCTCAATTGTCATTTGTCATTGGTGAAGAGAAGTTAATCCTGGTTATTACCTAAATATTGATGTTTTCGATTAAATTCTAATTGGGTTACCCAATGGTGCCTCTAATGACATTCTATAAGTAATTTCCTTACTATGCTCTCATTTACAATGCTTCCACGAACATCTTGCAATATATTTCAGGTTTAAACAGCTGTTTGATGGATGTTTCGCATTGTTTAAAACTTATACACTACATGAATGGTTAACAGAGATTTATCCAACATTTGAGCCAACTTCTTTATATGTACAACTGCTTTCAATTATTGCTACGGCTCTGGGAATATCACTCAGTATTAAGTTGCCCAACTGACATTTAACATTTTGACATTAAAAACTAATTGGTGCTTGAAGTATTCAAATAAATTTAGATATAGGCTATAAAATAATACAATAAACAAATAAACTACATTTAAAAGTATTCTTTAAAATTGCCGGTGTGTGTATTATTATTACTATTATAAATATGAGTATTTTCTATGTTTATTCTACTCAAATCAAGAATAATCCACAAATGTAATTGTTTCAGCTGTGGCTCACTTACCTATGGGAAGCGGAAATGAAATACGGCAACATTAGAAAAATAGAAATTTATATCATGAGTTCTAAGGATTAATGGTGAAGATGTAAACATTTATCCTGGACAACAATATTGGAACATACAATTGCTAGTTCGTACAGAGAATTGCTCCATCTTAAAGCAAAGATTTAACTGCATTTACTTTGCGTCGAGTATATTCTATGTCTATGTATTAAAACAGTTCATTATTTTGTTATATTATTAAAAATTATTGTCGTTAATATTTTAAATTGTAAACTATTATTATTCTGAAGATGAGTTTAATTAATTATATTGGCGAAACTGGTAAATAATTATATAAAAATTAAAATATATTGGAAAATACAATAATTTTTTAATAATATAATATATTTAAATTATACTCCAATAATAAATATAATGGATCAAACATTCGTTTTCAGAATAATTATGTATGTTTATAGGTGTTAGGAATTATTTAAATATGTTTGAATTTTGTTCAATAAACTCACCAAGTTTAATTTGTAGTTTCTAAAACTGTTAAATGGATTTTTAACGCTAATCAGATTAAGGTATTATTAAATTTAAACTCTAATCATTTCTGTTTGTACATATTAACTAACACACAATCTATTTTGTACTATTGTATTACATTTTCGTTCACTTTGAATTATTTTCTTAAATTATATATATATATTTTAGTATAAACTTTATTTCCTAACAAAACAGAATAATTTCTTTTTAAATTGTACTGAAAAATGTAAGTCAATTTATCTTTTTAAGCATTCATAGATGGTTTGGTGTAATTTTTTGTAAAACTATACTTATTAACTCGTACATGTATGCATGTATTTTTTGCGCGATGTAAATACCTAAAGATAAGTGTCCACTTGAGATTAAATAGTCTCGAGAGCAGTCTCGAGACTTAAGTCACAAATGTATATGAACCTGAGAGTACTTGAGAGACAAGTCATTACTAATCACCGAGACTGCATGTGTCGCGAGTGGACACGTTCATTCCTGCTCTTGAGATCTAGTCTCCAGTCTTCCGACAGTGTTTGAAGAGCTGAGAGCACCCGTGTTAAATATTTACCATAATATATAAATTTTTTAATTATTATTTATTTAAATTAAATTAATTTAAAATAAGTGCAAGACAATGGACAGATGACGACATTTTTGAGTTAATTAATCTTTACGAGGAAAGGAATTTTTGTGGAATGTTAATCATCCGAATAAAATTTTTAAACTGCTGTGCATCCTCCAACCGAAGCTCAATTACAAGATTTGAAGCGGCTCCCAAGTCACTTCGACGGTCCACCCATTTCTAACCCAACATTTCTTTTTTATTTTTCTTTTTAGCTTCCGTTTTTGTACAATATTATGCGCAATTATAAAAGCTAGGGCCTGACGCGAATCCATTTTGTAATAAAAGAAAGAAAAAACATTCAAATTTGTAAAAAAACACGTGTACTCGCGGTCAAGTCACACACAAGACTGTGTTAACTCTCTAGTCGACACGAAATTGTCTTGGTCTCGAGATTAATGTCGGTCTCCAAAACCTATCTCGAGACCGTGATTGATCTCAAATGGATAACATCCCGAGATCAATCTCGAGACTTTCTCTCGAGCTATAATCTCAAGTGGACACTTACCATAATAATGTTCTAAAAATGTATACATAATTCTAGCAATAAAGGGATAAAATTTCTTATCGTTTTTTTTTAATATACTGGCAACAAAAAGGATTTTTACTCCAGAGTGTACAAGGTTTTGTTGTATTTATATCAGCCTAAATTAATTAGATTAAACTAGCAAAACAAATGAAGCCAAAAAGTTACATGAATCGTGCACGAACATTACTTCAGAAATGTCCAAATTAGTATCAGGAGCACATAAGAAATAAGAGTAAACAAATTAATAAGAAAATGACCAAATTTAAGTTGGTATTCGTGTATAGTAACTTTTAGAACTTTTAATTTGAAAATCGCTTAGAAAATTTCAAAATTACGTGATTCGGTATCAGGAGCCCAGAAGTTGCAGGAAGGAATAAAATCACCAAATTTAAGTTGGTGTTCATGTTTAGTAACTTATAGAAATTTTGATTTGAAAATCGCTTAGAAATTTTCGAAATTACGAGATTTGGTATCAGGAGCGCAGAAGTTGCAGGAAAGAACAAATCACTAACAAAATCCCCAAATGTAAGTTGGTGCAACTGCATAGTAACTTTTAACACGATAGCCAACTTAAAGTTGGTAATATTTTTGGTGACTTACTCTTAAAACTCCTGTGCTCCTGATACAAAATCGGCGATTTCGAATTATTTGTTACCGATTTTCGTTCCGATAATAAAATTGATTGCGCATTTTTTTTACCCGATAATTATGAATTAAAACGCTTAAATACCAAGCAGAACTAAATTATATCTTTATTTAAACGTTAATAAGTAGTTATTGTTTATAATTTTATCATTTTTCCACGTTTCTCATTCAAAGACTAATTTCTTTTTGCCTTACTTTTCAAAGGAACAATCGAATAATTTGTTTATTTATTTATATAAGTATAATAATAAAAGAGAATTGTTTCAATTTATTTATTCATTTCTTATAGAAGTATACAACAATATTTCCCATTAACATTTGCTTAAAAATTGTAAGTTATGGCTAATTCTAACGATAACTACTATTAAAAACAGGTTACAAAATTAATTTTCGGCATTTCAATTAATACATTTTTATGTATTAATACATAATTTTCATATACTGAATTAAAAAGAACACAATACCATTGAATATATAATGTTGACAATACTTTAGTCTACGAAGCGAGTTCAAGAGACTAATTATTTATGTATTTCATTTTAATAATTTCTTGTAGAACTTATAAAATAATTTTACCAAACTTCTTAAATGTTTTTGCAAGATTACAAAACTTCTTTACATGGTAAAAATACGAAAAACTAATTAGAATATGCAATATAAATTATATACAAATTTTATTCTGTTTATAAGTTAAAGTTTAAAAACCTTAATATGTTAAATCTTCAATTCCTGCAGAGGAGATGACTCAACTATTGCTTCACCAAATTAGCTCATATCGTAAACGACGACGAAAATGTTTACATTCTAAACATCAATCCATACAACCTGTTACCATTAGTTCGCACCTGAAACAATTACATTTGTTATTATTATTTATTTGAGTTATATTCATGTTGACATTGTAATGACAAAAAGGGGTCGGAGGTATTGACTAAATTTTACGGGAAAAACAAGAATGTGATTTTTTGTAATTTGTCATTCAAGCCCGTTTAATTTTGTTGATTAGTCCTTAAGTCTATTTTGATGACACATAAGGCTTACGTTTTTAAACTGTACTGATTATAAAAAAGTTTTTGAAACAAGAAAGACAAAAGTTGGAAACGGACTATTGCCATGTCATGTGAATTCGTGGAACTTACGGCACGATTAATATATGTGCAGGTGCACTTCCCTTAGCATTGTATGTATTTAGAAAATCATACCATTGTCATCTCATGCACTTACAATGTGTTCATCTGTTTTATTTTATTCCACCAATTTACATTTGGTATAGAAGAATAGACAAACATTTAATTGAACTGAAAGATAGAATGAACTGCTGTACAGTCACTCATCAGTCAAGTATAGAGATCAGAACGTTTGACAAGAAGAAGAAATTTTTAGTAGACATTTAAAAAGAAAGATCTCTATTTCGCTTCATCGCTACAAATTACTGATTGCAAAACATGAACTGCAACGATAGCAATTTTGCCACACTTTGAGATTACTTAACTTACCAATTTTTTTATTCAGCGCATCTCTCTATACTTCTTAAAAAGACGTCCATTGTAAAAACCCATCACAATATTCATACGAATTTATCTCACCCTAGAAATAGAGAAAAACATAATTTAAAGCTTATTTACAATTATTATATATTTTTTTGAAATTGTTTAGGTTTGCTCATACTATCTCGTACTTATTTATTGCTATAGTTTATAATTTAAAAATGAAATTAACCACAGAATCAACAAAATATAATAATGAAATTACCGACAGAGGTGGTTTTAAAAGTGCCATCTATTACCGAAATTGTAAGACGTATTTTAAAACTGTCAATAGTTTAAAAAGCATAACAGAGGTCGCAATAATTTACTGTTTTCTATAACTCACACAGAACATTCAAACAATTACGGTTAGATGGCTCTCTAGCAAAAGCTAAATCGGTAACCAATTCAGATAAAGTTTAGTAATTTGCTATTAGAATACGCCCTTTGAAATCATTCAATATAGGCAACAAACAATGATGAATTGGATACCGTACTGCCAAAGAGAATCGACTTAATATAAAAAAAGTATAAATTAGTTGAAATTGTTACTTCTTTCAAACATATTAAAAGCTGATTAATTGTATATTTTTAAAGTACCTTATCTCAATCTTCTGTGATACTGATACTGCCTTGACAACCACTTTTCATCTTTGACATTTCTTTGTAGACTGCTATTGCACTGAAAATACCAAAAGAAAGATTAGATAATTAATCAGTTTAGCAATCCTGCAATCATCAAAATTAGGTTGCATTGCTGCAAATGTATAGAATCTACAAATAAACTCATCGATTGGAACTTCCCATAATTTTAAAAAAGGAACCTCTCCTCAAAATTACACATTTTATACAGGATATTAGTTTTCTTAATTATATTCATATAAAATGATTTGAATAAAGACATAAATAGAGTTGAGGTTTAGTTAGTGTCGAAACTAAAACGCAGATTAAAAACCATCTTAAATTCCTGTCATAAACTTATAATTCTCTGAAGACATTTTGGTTACAAATGCAAAAATTCCAAAAATTAAGAATAATATAAATACATATATACCTATAAAATTTACGTAAAATATTAAAATAAAAAAAAATTAAATTTTAATTATGTTTTCAAATTCCTAAAATGCGATTACATAACAAAAATGTACATAATATTTAGATAAGAAAAAATAGATATTACCTGAATGCCTCAATTTTTAGACCTCGGGTCCCTTTTTGTCGGTTTAAAATCTTCTTCTAATGTCATCATTATTGAAACCCAAACGATTTCATTTCTCCTACTAAAACAATACCAATTAGTAATTCAACAAGATACATTGATTAATTGATTCAAATCAAGTTAGATCGATAAAAAAAGATACACTGAACTCAAAACTGTTGAATTTGTGAAAAATTAAATTAACACCCAATACAAAAATTCTGAAATAATACTACCCTGAAATTTGGCGATTCTATAAAAAAACCAACATTTAATGCACAATAAAATCTAATAAGATCTTAATTAAAAGCAATCCACTTTTATTTTACTGACTATTTAGGTTTTAACATCTCGAATTAAAAACAAACTTTGATAAGACACAATATATCAAGCTTTGCTAATCATGTTTACAACAACTTGAACAATCAGCTACGTGGTTTGTACAATTTGTTGCACAATTTTTCATTAACTCTTAAGCCGTGTCCACAATATATCAAATAATGTGGTTGATCGAGACAGTCATCACTCAACAAAGAAATTGAATATGGTTCAGGCTTGCAAGATGCAGAAAAAATATAACACGAAGGAATTGATGAAGAATTTATACACTACAAAAATTGAGTAGACACGTCAACACTGCTGTTGTCGACTCGACTTTTATGATCTATACTAGCCCAGTAAAATGTTTTGTAGTTATTATATTTCGTGTGGTTGTGTTGTTATATTGGTGTAGGTTCGTAGTTGTTTATGTAGGATGGATCGAATAAATGATGATACTAACATAGTATTACTTGCATCTATGCTACTAACCACCGTGGCGATTGGTACCGTAAATGTTGACACTTCTGAAAGAAAAACGTGTACGCTTAACAAATTGTTTTTTAATTTTTAGAAGTAATGAAGAGTATTTGCTAAAGAGCTTTAAATAAAAGAAAGTGTATAGGTTAAGTTATAATAACTAAGATATAATTCACTGTTTTTGAATTAGCGCCATCTAGTACCAAAAAGGAAAAATAGAAGTGGTACAAATTACAGTTTTCTAAAATCAACAGATAATATTAAAAAATTTACTAACAGGTGGTGATAGCAGAGGGCTCTGTCGGCAACAATAAACTAAAAGTTGCGAAAATAAATAAGAGATTATGCAATTTATTACTAGGAAGCGTTTATTGCATTAATTAAATGTAAGCGGAAATGTGCCCAATTTTTCGAAAATTAAATTAATTTTTTGTAAAATCCTTTTCATTTCGGGGTACAATTAAAACCACTAACTAAATTTTTGGATATTGTTATAACTAAAATTAGCAAACACATTAGTTGTATATTTCCATGTTAAAAATAAATAAATCGTATTATTTCCAAAGTATCTCAAATAGGCATCCTTCACTTTAATTATTAAATTTTAATCTTTGTTGACGTGTTCCAAGAAGTTATATCACCACTTAGAATTGACACGTTCATTCATTGGTTCTTCGTAGTCTCTAAAGATTTGGAACTCTTGCACTAAAAATATTAAATAAGAACCATAAGATATAATAAATACGTACAATCATTTTTATATGAAATGTACCACCCAGAAAAAATAATGCTACGAACTTTGATTATGATATTGCTTTAAACTTTGCAAAAAAATCAAGAAAAACTAATAATGTGTCGCATCCCTAAGCACACCAACGAGGCAGTTATTCTATATGGTATGCTTTGGATCAGATGGTCTATGTCCTACTGTAGTAATGTCTCAATTATTAGTCTTAGTCTTAGCAACGGTTGAAGATGTAGACCTTTAGCGTATATGTAACACGCAATTCGATATGTACATTCATGAAATTTAAAACTTGGACACCACAATTTCTGTAAACAAAAATTTGCACATTGTGAAGCGGGCTTAAGGGAGTAGATTCCATTTACTATTTACACATATTTTCTTGGAACATTCGATAATTAACTATCGGGATATGATGACCCTATACTTCGAAGGTTGTGCGCAACTGGATACAAACAATTAACTTGGAGCTGTTACCCTGGCCAGCAAAAAGCCCAGATTTTAACATTATCGAAAATGTTTGGGCTCGAATACTTGCTGTTATCCGAAGACAACAAGGGCCAAATTTTATACCAGTAAACCGTAATGCACTAATTGCAGCCATTGATACCGCATGGGAAACGATTAATATTAATTATATTGATACCTTGATAGCGTCAATGAGCAGACGCCTCCAAGAATGTATCAATAATAATGGAGGTCACATCCATTATTGATTTCTTATATTTATTTATATAGTAATACCTTTATTTAAAAAAAAAGTTTTCATTTAATTTTAAACTATAACTTGGTATCTTAATTATAATTATGTAATAAATTCTTGTCAAAAACTAAATATATACGTTGACAATAAGAATTGCCTTAGTTTTTATTTTCACTTTTTATATTAACTACAGAAAAAATGAAACGTCATAAAATATACATTTTGTAAGGACTAAATATTATGAATAGAGAGTTTAATGATTTTTTTAATAACTTACAATAATTAGTAGGTTAGATTTATTTAAAAATAAGTAATAATCAGTCAACCCAAATAACCATGTTTAGTTTTTGATTTAATTTAAAAGTTATTGCTTGTAGACGTTTTTAAATCAAAATTATTTCTAATTTTATTTTGTAAACATTTCCTAAACAAAATTTTGATTCGATAATTAATCGAGCTATGGTGTTTAATTAGCGATACCTTCAAATATATTCTTTAAAGAAAAAATTAAGTAAGCAACGTAAATTACCTATTTTCTAAAACGTGCTTAGTGTAATGATTCATTCTACAGTCCTTCTATAAGATAACCCCTGCTGAGACTACCTGCTGTTAGAATTGTAAATGATACCCTTAAGCCCGCTTCACAATGTGCAAACTTTTGTTTACAGAAATTGTGGTGTCCAAGTTTTAAATTTCATGAGTGTACATATTTATTTTACTATTAATATTGCACATGCATTTTACAATATCTGAGTCAACGAAAATCTGCAGCGGAAAAGATGGTGCTGAAGCGCATGCTATTTTTATACCCTTGCTCCTACCCGAGCAACCAATCCGCCGGGGTTAACGCGCGAAGCGATACTTACGCTGTTTTGGCGCTAAATTCGCTTTAGCACCGCTACAGACCCATCAGTTCCACATATGTTTGATCAGGAATAAGTCAGATGTCAAAGTTCTAAAACTTGATTGATGTACCCATGGGCGTTCAATGTTCCATCCCAAACCATCACATATCAGGTGTTGTGGGTGTGTGACATCTTTATTTTGACACTCTGGAGATTCCAACACCGTCGATAAATTGTTGCTAAGAGTTCTCGATCAAACTACAGTAAAACCAACCTTGGGGGTTTGACATCAGTCTACACCTAAGAGGTGGATCTAGTGGGATAATATTGTCAATAACCTGTTCTAAACATGCAGACCAAATTCGTGCAATTATAGTGTGGTCACAATTAACTTTTCTCCAGTTTTATTCTTTATACCGATAATTGTACCTCTATCAAAATAAAAAACTCGAAAAAAAATTTCTGGAGGCATTCAATGGTGTTGATCTAACAAACTGTAAAAAAAACACTGGCAGTTTTAGGTCGATAATTAATTAATCTTAATGTAAATGTTATCGAATTGTTACATACCATTAGGACTACCATAGTAAACAAAAGAACAACAGCTGGTGTGATTTGACAAAGTGCCACCGCTTTCTATTAAACTTTGGAACAACATTTTACCAAAGTTCCCAATTCGTAGCATTATTTTTTCTGTGTTTTCATATGAAAGTGAGAATATAAAAACAAAAATAATAAAATTAAAAACAGAGTTTTGTCACCTCTTTTTGGTGAAAATCGTTTTTTTTGTAAGCGCAGATGATTTTGGTCCGGTTATGCTCTTTTGAATTGAATAAGACTATAGTTATAACAAATTTCATTTACATTGTATTGCACGTGTGTTCAAGGTCAAATGTGTTGGAATATTGTTTTCAGTAATTTGGTATTTTTCTTAATTCAGATTTATAAAGGATGTTATCGTCACGTTTGAGCAATTAGGTTGTTGTGGCAAATGCCGATTTCATAGTTCTCACCAGTCAATTTCTTGAATTGTATTTCGCGTTTCGCGTGTAGTTTTGTTGGATCAATGGTGTCTTTGTTATTGGTTCTACGAATTACGGTCGGTGTGCCGGCGTTATCAGTTAAGTTAAGATATGTTTGTTTAAAAGAGAAATAACACACGGCTTTGCGCCCACGGTCAAAGATTCTAGGTAAGCGGTTTCGTTTGTTAATTCTAAGAAAAGTGTAGCGCAGTAAATTTTTTGTAACGTTGGTGGTGTGGAAAAAACAAATGAGAGGGGTGACGCTTTCTTGTAGAATGTTAGTTTTTAGGCAGTTCTTAAGTAGACTCCGAACCGATAAGATGGTTGGTTGTTAATTAGTTACGCAACGACATAGTGAATTAATGTTAATAAATCTTAAGGATAGGGTATACCCACTTTATTCATTTTCTAAAAATAGTAATAAAGTTGTCATTAATTCATTGGTAAAGCACCTTTTTTACTAATAGTTACTGAGGTTAATTTTTTCAAACATTAAAAAAAAAAATTTTTAATTTGATTAATCAGGAAAGAAATTAGATCTTTTTTGATTTTTAGTCTTATTAATGCATATTTTAGTTTAAACTTAAGATATTATGAATTATTTATATGTATCTAGGAGTTAAAGAAGTTTCTGTAAATTTTAGTTAATTAGATGACTAGATATAATCAAAAATATATCCGATATCCCACAATTTATCATCAAAATCTTTGTAATTTGAGTAGCGTCCTTCAGATTCGTTTTAAACTTCTTTATTGCCTAGGTGAGCATGATTGTCAATATTTCCAATATCAAGAACATCATTCTCTGAATCCGTTTCTTATAAAATCTCAAATTAAAAGTTGATTTTTTTCATGTTGAAATAGAAGAGCGCGAAAGAAAGACAAATGCTTTCACCTGAGTCAGGGTTGATTTGCACGGTGGGTGTCTTGAAAAAAATATTTGTTATTTGGCAATAAAACTAACAAATGGATTTATTTTTAGAAGTGGACATTTGTTGCTTTCATGCACCGCGCCAATTATTTTGAACTCAATTACATAATGTTTCACCAATAAACCACGTACAAATCTGTAAAAGTCATAGTTTTTGAAACTTTTTTGAATTAGGTACAAACCGATTTGACACAATAACAGTACTTTGAATGTTTCTGAGTTTGAAACTGTTGCTTTATTACTACGCTACAGAACAATAAGAGGTGATAAGGATTTTGAAATTTCCATTAACCACTTAATGGTCAAACAATTTTACCTAAAAAATCACTAATTATATTGTATTTATGTATTTTATGAATACAATTATATCCGCTTGTTGTTACCACAATAGAAATTTTACAAAACGATTTATTGTATAGGTACCTGTAAAAAGAGAAAGGGGGATACATTTTTTTAAATACATAAAATAAACAAGTTTTTGCCCGTTCTTTGCATTCATATGCATCATTTCCGATAAGTTGTTTGTGAAGTTATTGCGTATTCTCTATCTTTGGTCAATCATTTTGTTATATTGTTTTTATAGATATTGTACAAATTCTACCATAAAAAATGCCACGTAGTACGTGTATTACAAAAAAGCGGAACAAAGAGAGAGAGAGAGAGAGATTTATTTTCATTTGCCAGTGGCGTTGAAATGTACACATTTGAAATAATATAAAACAATATACTTAATTAAAATTTTAACAAGTAAATAAATAAGTGTAAATATAATATAAAATATAGTTTATAATAAAACAATAATACTAACTATAGATGAGTATAATTTAAAAAAAGGCTAAGTTATTGACTCCAATATTCCTCGAGCGAATAAAACTGTTTTTGAGTAAATTAGACTTTAAAGAAATTTCGAACTCTTTATAATTGTTAATGTTTTTGATTGAAACTGGTAATTTATTAAAAATTTTTACAGAATTGAACATAAATGATTTAAAAAAATATGCAGACTTTGCAGAGTTTGATCTCAGATTGTTATTTCTAGTTTGGTAGTCATGCACATCTGAGTTTTCTTGAAAAAGTTGCCGATTTTTAACGACAAATAATGAACTTTCATATACAAACAAATTGTAAACTGTCATAATTTTTTCTGTAACAAACACACTTCTACAACTAGCTCTATTATCCATACCAAAGATTATTCTTATTGCTTTTTTGAAGTTTTAATATGGTAGGAAGATGTGTAGAGTTTCCCAGAATACTAGTCCGTATTTTACAATTGCTTCAAAATAGGCAAAGTAAACTATACGAAGAGTTGACAAATGGCAACAGTATTTCAGACGACGTAGACAGAATATTGCTTTATTTAATTTTGATACGACATTTTCTACCTGCTCTTTCCAACAAAACTGATGATCAACCGTCAACCCTACAAATTTTGATGATGTTACTAGTGATAAATTAGTATTGTAAATGGTTAACATCTTTGACAGATTTAAATTTTCATTTACGTTCAAAAAGACATAAGACTCGTTTTTCGATATTAATAATGAGTCCATTTGCATTGAACCAGTCTTGAACCTTATGCAGCACTTGCGTAATATTACTTGCTAATTGTAGTAAACTGGATCCGTGTATGTTAATGTTAGTGTCATCTGCATATAGAGTAATATTGGCATCTATATTGCTTGGCAAATCATTTATATAAATGAGAAATAACAATGGGCCTAAAATTGATCCTTGAGGTATTCCGTATTTAATGTTAAGCAGAGATGAGTAATATTTTTTAATTTCATTATTTTTATTTGTATGTGTGATTTCGACCATTTGTCGTCTTCCGGTTAAATAGGATTCAATCAGTACCAATGGGACACCGCGAACACCGTAATATTCGAGCTTTTCCAGTAGAATATTGTGATCTACCATATCAAATGCTTTTGATAGATCACAATTCAAGCTAACTGTAAGTTTTTTGTTATTAATGTTGTGCAGCACATTTTGTAGAATATTTAGTAAAGCAGTTGTTGTTGATTTGCCCCGCGTAAAACCGTGCTGGTGACTAGTAAAGAGTTTTTTTTTCATTACAGTTTCAAAGATTTTTGAAAACGCAGGTAAAATTGAGACAGGCCTATAATTTTCAACTGCATACTTACATTTTTTTTTTGTAAAGAGGTATGACTTTAGAGGTTTTAAATTCCTCGGGGAAGTATGAAGAATTAATACAGTCGTTTATAACGTGCGATAATAATTGTGAAATGATCGGGGAACACAATTTGAGTATTTTTATTGGAATATTATCCACACCAACTGAGTTTGAATTTTTAATTTGTTGATCACAATAAAAATTTCTTCCGAAGAAGTAGGGGTGAAATAAAAGAATTTCCATTGTATAGGCTAAGTGAACGCATTTTGTCAAGAGCTGAATTGTTTTAGAAACATTTCTTTTTAGTATGTTAGGCAACTGTACAAAATAGTCATTAAAAGTGTTTGCCACAGCACACGGATCATCTATGGAGTCGTTTCTAATTAAAAGAGATATATTGTTTCGTATTTGGGTACATTTGTTAGTTTCATTCTTTATTAACTGCCACGTAGATTTATTTATATTATGAGATTGTGTTATAATCCTTCTTGAATGAATTCTTTTAGCTTCTTTACATGCTGCCTTGAGTACGTTGCTATATTTTAAATAGTATGAATGTAAGGTTTCATTCGGAAAAACCTTAAAATTTGATGTAACTCTCTTTTAGTTTTAGCTGAATTTTTATACCGCGAGTGATCCAGTTCTTTGTTTACTTATAGGTACCCTAATTAGTGGATAAGCGATATTAAATGCTTCTGAAAATTGTGTAAAAAGGTGTTTAACTTATTTTTAAGTTCTACACTATCAGAATAGATGTACTTCCAGTCTGCACCTTTAACTAAATTTATAAAGCACTCATTATTTTTTAAATTGTATCGTCTAATTGTTCTATAAGAATCATTACTTTTGTTTCAGGTGTAGGGATACATACTAATTGCGCATTGTGATCCGAAAAATCAACCGCGATATTCAACGTTCGTATGTCCTCTATCTCAGATATATTTGAAAATAAATTGTCAATACATGTCCTTGAAGTAGGAGTTAATCTAGTAGGTGTAATTATTGTAGGGTAGAAGTCGAAGGTATGAAATATGGATAAAAACCTTCGCTTATTTAATGAATTTTCTAAAATATTTATATTGAAATCCCCTGATATAATTAGATTTTGATCAAGATTTGTTAGTTCTAATAGTTGATTGAGTTTTCCAAAGAAATTGTTTATATTGCTGTTAGGAACTCGATAGACACAAAAATTGTTAAATTATACTCATCTAATTGTACTGCACAGCATTCGAATTCTAACTCAGTACATAATTTTGAGTATCTATCTGTAATAGAACATTTAATATTATTCTTAACAAAAACTATAACACCTCCGCGTTTATGTATAGATCTAGAAAAGTGAGCTGCTATCTTATATCCTAAGAGGGAAACACACTCACATTGAAATGACAACAACCAATGCTCCGAAATACACAAAACATCTACACTCGCAAAACCTTCGAGAAATAGTTCAAGATCGAGAACCTTACTCGGCAATCCCTGCACATTAATGTGTAAAATACTAATTATATTTTTACTTAATCTAAAAAGACGAAAACTCAGTAAACTCCAGTTGTTTTGGCACTTTGTCCAAATTAATTCCTTCTATACATATGTCCTTTTGATACGTGTTTTCTTGAGATCTTGAAACATTTGTTAACGTTGTGTAAGGTATTTTATCAGTTACGCTATCCATGTTTTGAACTATAGGATTATTCTCAGTTTCAATTACGATTAAGTTATTCGTATTTATATAACTAGATGTAATTACTTTAACACTTTCAGTTTGAACATAAGAATCACTTTTACGGATGACATTTTCCATTTGTTTGCATAACTTATATTTTCCCATTTTGTTTATATGTAATCCACTTTTTGTGAAAAAATTTTTTCAGTTAAAACATCATTCGTATCCACAAAATAAATCGGAAATGAACATCTTTGAATAGATTCATAAATACGTAGGTTTATTTTATAAATAAATTGATTTAAAACTACACGACCTTGCCCAAATGGCACTGATAAACAAATAATGTTAGTATGTTCTAATTTAGTAAACGTTTTTATCATATAATTGTAATCTATATTTTTACCTTTTAAAGCGTTATTACTTCCTGCTAATAGAACAACAAAATCGTTTTTTCCATAATTCTTTGTTAGGCTTCCGATATTTTCAGTAACATGCTCGTAAGTACCATTTGGTTTAAATATACATTCGACGTTAAACTTTTTTGGTAACATATTTCGAAGAGTTTCAGAAAGGTAACGGCCGTGACTGTCCGCAAGAATTAGCACTTGACGTTTCAGTTCATTATTCATATCACTATTATGAATGCTATTTTTGGGCGTCGGTATTGTAACATTTTTGTTTTGTTGAATCATGCCATCACTTTTCTGTACACTTTTTATATTGCTACCATTTTTCTGTGCACTTTTATATTTATTTTAGGAACACGGACATTATTATTATTACCACTTTCATTCTTCTTTCTAATCTGGCCTTTAAATGTACGTTGTAGATAATATTTAAGTTCTGTTATCATTTTCTCTAAACGTTGAATTTTTCCTTGGACGGTGTTAATATATTTATATTTAATTTTTCTTTTAATTACTTTTCCATTATCTTCTACTTCACTGTAATCATTATCAGAAATATAATTTGAGTTTAAATTTGATTTAAGTTTGTTTATTAGATCTGATTTTTTACCCGTACATTGCAAATTTCTTTTTCTTAATTCGCATTTTAGTTCACTTACTTTTAAACCACTTATTTTAGATTTGTTTGACATAATTATATTTATAATTTAATTTAAGAAGGTAGTTTTCCTTGAAGCTTATACAGCACAGCACAACAAATTACGTCCGTACGGTACAACGACAACGACAATCATGCTGCAAAATCTAGAAACAGTTTTGTAAAACGAACGCGAGTGTTACAGGCTATTCAAAACTCTGACTGTTACGTTCCTGAAGATGCTCATTTGAATTATTTTTTAAAGTAAGTCAACTACACATTACTCTTACTATATTTATAAAAATTAATAAACTTTTTATAGTTTACCTCAAGAAAATCTTCCCGATTTACACTTCGAAGCAGAAAATGTCAATCCAACACCAACGAGAATGCCAGGAAACCGTATCGTAGATATAACGTTTTTTATAGAACAAATGCGGATGATAAGAAATCATGATCGCGTGTGTGTTCTAGGAGAAATGGTAGTGATAAAAGAAATTAGAAATGGTTTTGTTTCATTTATAACATTTAAATGCACACTTTGCCGTCGGGAAGTGATAATTAAAACACATCCGTCAAATAAATTAAATGATGCATTTGTTTGGGGTATTTCTTCCATTGGTTCAGGATATGCACAAAGCGAAGAATTGTGTGCCGTCCTGAATATTCCTATTATGACAAAAAAGACGTACAAATCTTGTGAAAACACTGTGCACCATATGTGGGAAGAATTATTAATAAAACAAATGAAAGAAAATGCCAAAGAAGAAAAAAAAATTGCAATTCAAAATGGAGATATTGAACAGGACATTCCGTTTATTAGTGTAGTTGTCAATGGTGGTTGGTCGAAGAGGTCGTACGGACATAGTTTTTCTGCATTACCTGGTGTGGCGTGCATAATCGGACAAAAAACTAAGAAACTTTTATATATAAGTGTAAAAAATAAGTTTTGTTATATATGTGCTACAAGCAAAATGATCATGTTTGCTATAAAAACTATGAAGGATCGTCCACTAGTATGGAACAAAACATTATTGTTGAAGGTTTTAATAAGAGTGAGAAAGACTATGGACTACGATACAAATATCTTATAGGAGACGGCGATTCTAGTGTGTATACGCGTATAATAGAAAATGTTTCCTACGGGCGTTATGTAGTAAAACTTGAGTGTGCTAATCACGTAACTCGCGCGTTTACCTCAAATTTATATAAACTGACTAAAAATTCGTCATTTGATATTAAAGTGAGAAATATTTTAAAATTAAAATTCCAAAATTGGGAGGTCTAGTTAGAACTATAATAGCCCGTAATCAAGACATAAATCTGTTGCGAATTGATTTAAAAAATTGCCCGCGGCATATTTTCGGTGATCATAACAATTGCAGAACAGAAGTGTGTACCAAAAAGCAATTACCTACTGCAAATGAAGTGCATTTATTAGAATCGTCAAACATTTTTAGTGAAATTGTAAAGGTATGTGATTGCGTTATCCGGAAATCGGATCGCTTATGCAAAAACGTCACGACAAATTTTGCAGAACGATATATGTCTATAATAGCAAAATTTACGGGTGGGAAACGAACAAATTTGATTCAAAGAGGAGTATACAGATCTCGTTGTTTTGGTGCTGGATTAGCATATAATTATGGACCTTCGTTCCATAACATAATATCTCCAAAGAATGATTTTGTTAAAAGACTATGCAAAAGACGTCGAGAGAAGAAATCTTCAAAAAAACAAAACCAAAAAAAGCCAAAATACAAGACGAAGACATGGATTATGGATCTAATTGTGCCGAGCCCGACCTAAATTTAGACGATTTCGAGGAATCAAAACAAAAATTATGAGTAGTTTAATCGTAAATACTGTTGATGTAGAAAAGAGTACAATAGGACAAAGAAATAACATAATTTGGCATGACACGCGTAGAAACCGAGTTACAGCATCGTACTTTGGACGGATATGTTTGCGACGAAGTAGCACCCACTGTCACAATTTAATTAAAGATATGTTTTATAGAAATTCAGATATAAAATCGAAATCAATTCAATATGGAATTGAAAACGAATCAATAGCCATTAAGAAATTTGAAAATCTATTTAACATTAAAGTAAGGTGTTGTGGATTTTTGTTTGTCCGGAATACAACTTTTTAGGTGCCAGTCCCGATGGAATTACAGAGTACGACCAATTGGTGGAAGTAAAATGTTTATATTCGATAAAGGATGAAATAATTAAGAACTCGATAAAAAAAAATAAAAACGCATGTGTTACTCTAAACTCAAATAATGAATTGAAATTAAAAGAAAAACATCATTATAATTATCAAATTCAGGGACAACTTAATATTACTAAGAAAGCGTATTGTTATTTAATTTTATATACAGACTGTGATTTGGAGGTACTAAAAATTGAAAGAAATGAAACGTTTTGGAATAACATAATGTTACCAAAATTAGTCAGTTTTGGGATAAATGTGTTTTACCCGAATTGGCCGATCCTCGAATTCCCAGAGGGCTAAGAACACGAAATATATGTAATTAGATAGGCATTACGAATAATCCCATTTTGTTTACGTAGTTTTTTTATAGCTTTGCATATTTGTATTTCTAATATGTTTATCTATTTAGGTGAAGTAGCCCATGCGCTTGGAGACGACCATGTTTTGTTTTCATTGAATCTTACCTAACCGTGATTATTTTTTTAGTTCACTAATGTCACCAATTTGCAAATTTTCTTCTGTGTGAATGAGTTATTTTTGTATTTAATGAAATGTTGAACAAAATGTCAAACTAATTTTATAGATTCCAAATGATTTTTAGCTTTTCTGAACGTCTGATCGAACTAAAAAATGTTGTTTTTAATTCGTTCTTATGAAAATTGGGCTTTTCTTCACTCGTGGTCTTTCAAACGCTCGTTTCACTCGCGAGTTGAAATGACCAATCGTGCTCCAAAAAGCCCAATTTACACAAGAATTCATTCAAAAAACTACTATTATTTAAAAAACGCACATTTATAATATTAAATGACATGTGACGACTCCCATCGCATATGTATGCATAATGTGCATGTAGTGATAATGTTTTTGTTTTTTTAATTCACTAAATAAAATGCCATTCAGAATTGTTTATTTTCTATTGAAATGATTGAAAACATAACAAGTTTATTGTCGACATACCTTACCCTAAAGGATTATCCTTTTACAAAAGAAGTCACAGTTGTTATGTTGTCAAGTAACAAACTCCCGCTGTTTAGTGTTGTTGCTTGCATACATCTAAGGAGCATTTAAAATGTATCTATTTTTACGCCATCTATGCAGATACATTGCGCGAAATTGGGTGTTACCCTACCCTTAACAATCGCGTCAGAACTCAAGTGTCGTAAATCATGTGCGTGAACCTAAAATAAGAGTTTAGTGCACGTAAATAAACTTTCATTTCGCCGCTATTAAGAGAATTCCGTTCGATTTGATGAAAACAATCGAAATAGCCGCAACGCGGGTTATGAACGATCTCTGAGCACACGAAAATCTTAAGAATGCATTAGTAATTGCATTGTGATCGAAATCTTCGGATTAACAATTACATTGTTCCTGTGGATTGCT
The DNA here is from genome assembly GCA_030710515.1 of Abscondita cerata. Classification (NCBI taxonomy): domain Eukaryota; kingdom Metazoa; phylum Arthropoda; class Insecta; order Coleoptera; family Lampyridae; genus Abscondita; species Abscondita cerata. Next base: position 22,138 of record JALBCR010002698.1, read on the forward strand.
CCCGTATTGGAAGAAAAATTACGCTGTTTATGGATTAGAAGAAAGAAAACAATCCTCAACTGTAAGTACCCTTCCATATTCTTCAGAAACTTCTGTGAATTGGTGACCATCGTTGGGAGTAGGCGTATTTGAGTTTAAATTGGTACCGTCTAGGATAAGATTAGCTTTTAGGTTGATCGAACCCCTTGTGTATTAGAGTTAGGTACGCGGTGAACAAAGAACCCTTCCGTCGCGCCCGGTACCGGAGTAGTTTGGCCGTCTTACATGTTTGTTATTTTTTTCTTGTAGTTAGTTAAGCGCCGAAAGGCAAAGATGTAGAATTATAGTTTAATAGAATACCGGTCGTAATGATTTTATTCTCTTATTTCAAGTGTTTACGTTTCTCCCTTTCTTTGGTGAGCATTTGATTTAAGTACTGCAAAGATTAGGGTGGCGCCTGACAAACCCGACTGTGACTTGAGGACCTTTTAGCCTTCGTAAAGGTGAGTAAGAGACCAATCTAAATCCACCCCTTACCGCATAGCTAGCTGGCACTTTCGTTCGTTGTAACTTTGTTAAATCCGATTTGTGGCTTAAGAGTTTGTTTTAAAAAAATAAGTATTCCTAGGCTGAACAACAAGAAAACAACTAGAAATTTATAAATAAAAAATAAGGTATAAGACTTCCAGTCTGTTGCCAAAATTCCAGTAATTCCTTCAAATGCTCAAAGTATTAAAAATAAAAAAAATTAAATTAAATAAAAAATTATTATTATTATTATTAAAATACGTTATAACAAAGATGATACATGCATTCGTTTTATTAAGGTAGGTAATTAAAGATGAATAACCATTGGTATCAGGTATTGTCTTCTAAATAGTATTTTCCTGCACTTGTAAAACTTATCCAAACAAGCAGTAGAAAAGACAAGTAAACTAAACTAACCAAGGTTGAAAGTGAGTAGTAATACTTAATTTTTTTACGGAAATACCAAATTGGTAAAAATATCAATTTTTTATTGTTGATTGTGATTAAACCAATGAACTAAAATATAATGCTTATTCCACGGAAAATTGTCAGCTATTTAATTTGAAACTAGAGGAGCCAGCATGCTACGCACGCCTGCAGTAGAAAGAGTTACAATAAATTGACAATGCGATAAGCATATGAGTTGAAGCTGTGCGTTACAGTAATGAAACAAAACAAACTCGAGTCGAGAACCGTGCGCACGGACGGACACCCACCAGGGCGGCGCCACCTTGACAGATTTTAATATATACGATGATAGACTCGTAAGTCCTTTAGCAAACAAAAGCGCCAACTTTTTGACTTTATAGCATCCATAAGATCCGTCCTATTAGATGCCATCACCCTTTATCAGGCATGCACAATTATTTCCAAAAATTAAATATATAAACTAACGTATCTTTTTGTGTGCATTGTTATTCTGCATCAATTAAAATATAAGCACTTTCCATGTCTTCTCAAAATAGTTCCGTTCAGTTCAATAATTTGTTAGAAATATGAAGGTGTTTTTGAAATAACTAAGTAAAACTTTGGTCGACTTAAAATACATCAAAAATGATCTGAGATTGCATTCTGGGATGAGCTGACTGGATTGCAAACAAACACCAAGTCTACTGGGAGAGGAAACAAAAGGCACACTCACAAAGGATTCAAACTTAATATTAATAAACAAAAACTTCCTGATGAAGACTTGCATTCAATAAAAGAAACATTAAGACTATTACAGATCAAATCATTAGACAATGCTCACTAAAAATCACCTACAACAGATGGATATCACACAATGAGATCCAACACATAGACTACGCTGCGAGAAAGAGGAAACATTTTCTCATCTAATTTTTGACTGTACGGCCTTAGAAGATAGACGGTTAACATTTTCAGGCATTGGTGCCCCTTCAGAAATACACTACTCTCATAAAATGAAATGACCTATTCTAATCCAAATGAAAAATTACAGAATGCAGACAATACAATCACAGAAAAATAAACGTATTCAGAAACTTCACTCGACCATCGACACTTTGATGTTTGATAGGAAACAATTTGTAATAAGTAATTAAAGAATATGACGTGTTTGTCGTTTCAATGTTTGTAATACATTGATGTATTGTTTTAAACACTAACAAGTATTAAAATCAATTGAACATTATAATTACACTTAGAAGTGCGTACAATTTTTTTTCAGATATTGGATTTCTCCGCCACAATCGACTATACTAGTAAGATGCGTGAGTTTCATGAAATCCCAAAAAATCCCGGGAGTGAAGTTTCTGAGTTTGTTTATTTTTCTGTGGTACAATAAGCGGAAGGTGTGTTGCTGAGGGATTTAAAAACCAACTGCTACTTGCTAGGTAAAATCAAACTAAAACCAAATCAGGTGGAACTGTATCTAAAAAAAGAGACAGCCTATCTGAACTTAAAAAATCCAGGAAATCTACTACACGACAACTTTTATAACTTTCAGGAGTATTAAAACAATTTTGTAGGTTAAGTTTTTAGTACTAGCGCCATCTAATAGCGAATTCATAAAAAAACATTTCAGAAACTGCAATTAGTATCTAAAAAAGTATCAGAGGTAGCCGCCATCTAGTTTTCTTCAATCAGTAAACAATATTAAAAAATTTACTACCAGATGGCTCCTTAGCATCAACTCCATTGGTAACATTTATATCACAAAAATTGTGAAATTTAAATAAAAGTTTCTGAATTTATTACTAGATTGCGCTATCTGCAATCAATAAATGCAGGCAACTTACAATAACCAATTTAGAATCAACTTTTGAGATTTTGAAAAATTGATTAGTATTGGATATAACAAAGCTCAAAATATTACAATCATTAAAACAATTTATATTATTAATCACAAACCAATTGTCTCTAATTTTAATAAAAATTTAATACTAATATCAGGTTTAATTTATTTCTAGTCAGTTTAAAATAAAACTTACCTAAACTCAGAACTAACACTTCTGATTCTGTTACGGATCTTCACTCTGTTTTGAATGCGAATTCAAGCTTCTTATCATATTGAATACCACCTCAGACCATCCAGTTTAAAAGTAAACGCGCGACCTCCAATCCACCACCATGCTTTGGTCATACTAAAACTATTTGTATTAATGATTCGAAAAGAATTATTAATTGTTTAATAAAAGAAATTGATATCTGATTCAAAAATACGTGTAACAGGTTAAAGTTAAAAAAGTATAGTTTTAATTAATCAAAGATATTAATCTCCACCATTCCTTACAATTATCATTCACTAGTTTGCAGGTTTATTGATTCTATTTTGAAAAAAGTGACTTGAATTTCCTTGAAAACGATTTATTATTTATGACTTCATATTTTTGCTATTTATAATGTAGAGAAATTTTCAACGCCTGCAATTTCAGCAACATCTGTTGAGAATCTGCATTTTAGCATTGCCGTGGTAAAATAATCACAACCAGATTTTTCTAATAAGCGCATTGATTCACAAAATAAAACCTAACAGCTTCATTTGGTTAAAAAGTTTGCAGAACGAACAAGAGCTATAGTTCAACCAAATTATTTTTGATGCATCGGCAAACTTCTGGCAATATTCGTGAAATTGCTTGTCTAGAGATTTTAAACAGATATTACAAACTGGAATGAGAGTCTCCTGTGGCCAACAGGCATCAATCGTACACTGAAAGCTTGTTTTACTTTGACTGACATTGTTTTTCTGAAATTTGTGTCCCTTTCTCTTCACTTTAAGTCCAACAAAATCAAGTAAAATTTAAAAATCGTCTTGGGACATTCAAGATGATTTTTAATATGGCTTCTGACTGAAAAATTTTCTTTATCCAGTAAAATGTCTATTTTGTTTATTATTTCCTCTAGAACTAAAAAATAAACTGCAAATTTTACAAACTGTTGTATGGGCTTTTAATATAACATTACTATCACGCCTTACGGTAATAAACTAGATATTTTAAAATAGAATACAGATTTACGCTTCTTTACGGCAAACATTTTAATAAAAATAAACACGAAATCAAAATTCTACCACAACCACAACAAAATCCCTTCTTATATCAACCAATCCAAATCAAAACATTGGTGATAACTTAAAAATTTGAGGAATTTAAAAGATACTTTAAGATCATTCGACGCATTAAAATTCTTACTTATGGTTTAGCAATGGCGCACTTACGTATTGCTCGTCAAATTTTTTAAAATGCAATTATATGACCTTTCAATGAACTATTAACATTACAATTACAAATTTAGAGAAGGAAAAATAGGTGTTACCTGATTGACCTGAGTTTTAGATCTTCAGTCTGTTCTGGTTGGTTTTAATTCTCTGTTAATGTCATTCTCATTCAAAACCCAAATGATGGTAATTTCCCCTACTAAAACAATATACCAATTAGTAATTCAGCAAGACATATTAATTAGTTAATTCAAATTAAGTTTGATCAATATAATAAAAACACTGCAAATTCAAAACTAACTATTTGAATTTGTGAAAATTATCATAAGATTTTAAAACACTGACACAGAAATTCTGAAATAATACTGCTCCAAAATTGCCTACTTAAGTTTTAACATCTCAAATTAATAACAAACTTTGGTAAGACATAAAACCGAGGATTCTAAATAACGTTCACAACAAACTTATGTCAGTTACATCCGTATGGAAATAATATAGATAACAATATAGTACAGAATCCGAGATTATACAATAATCTAACATACAAAAGAAACTGATAATATGAACGCTCGCTACGTGATTTGTACAGTATTGCAGAATGAACAGTAGTGCCCTATTGCACTATTTCAGTATTTCGGCTGTTATCAGTGAAAGAAAAAGGACGTAAAATCGTCGTAAAGTTGAAAACGTAAGTGGGAATGAGTGGATTGAGTGGAAGAATAGAACGCATCTTACCATACACGCAAAAGTGAAAAGCGTCCGACAGCTTCTTCAACCAAAGACGATATTAGAGCGTGATTAAAAAGTAAAAACATACAATTTGATATGATGTTCAAGATATCCAATTAGGTTGATCCGTATAATGGCGCTAAATGGGTTCCCAAACTATTGAACCGCTTATATCATTCAAGGTGATATAATTTTTTATCGTAAAGAAAAGAATTTCTAAGAATTTCAACTTTACTTTTTAAAATTAACGACGTATATAGGATATGGTATGACAAAAATAACAATCGGTTCACGTGTTTGAACCCTGATCGGACCAATCTGTTTTTTAAAGCTCCGTTAGTTACTTAATTAGAACGTTCCGCATCTTGAACATTTTGAAGTAATCTTCTTCTGAACTACTTCCCCCACCCTCCTACATTCAGTTTTTGCCCCATAAGTTGCATTTATGTGGTTAATATTTTTTCTATTTCTATAGCTTTGTTTCTGTATTATACACGATGAGGAAATAGAAGCTCTTTCCGTACTGTTTTAGGGATTTAAAAATTTGAGTGTATAACCAAATAATTTACAGTTTTAATTTTGACGTAAGAAAATTAAGTGAGGTTTTGTTTGGTTAGTTCTTATTAAGTAGATTTTAAATAATAAATTTAATGTTAATTTATGAAACAAAACTTAACACACAATATTCTTCCATCGAGCGCGCATTTATGACTTACATTAATGTAAACAAAATTGATTTTAGTATAGGCAACTATACATACATATAGTCGTTTTATCTTCAATCAACTACAACATGAAAGTATAAATAAAAAACCTGTCGTAATTTGTAACAAAGCAAATTTTAATAATAACAAATTGACATTAATCTACAATTGTAATAAATCTTTAATTTGTACACAGTGATTTTTAAGACATTTTTGTACTGTATGCAACATTCCAATGATAACGTTTAATAACATATTAAGGGTGTTCAGCTCATCTATTTTGCAAACTATTATCTCAGCAGTTCCTCAATATTATTTACTTATTGTTCAAAAGTTAGATTCTTTAAGTAAGGCAGTAAGAAAAATCAAAACTATAAAAGTAAACATTCCGACTCCTGAAAAGATCTTTTGGGGTGAAGCGGAACCACTTTAACAAAATGTTTTTGTAAACTCTACATGCACGTGTTTGTGAAATTATAGAACGGTAAATGTAAAACCAAACTTCATCGATTAGGAGTCTTAAGCAAATATGTCTCTGATAAAAGTGTGGTGCAAAGCCATTGACAGTATTGAATACGTGCAGGATAATTGTCTCAATAAGTTGGTAAACTGCTTGCACACAGTAAGGATATAAATATCTTTCTTCGGTATGATGCGACAAGGCGTTATATAAAGTTTAACTTGTTCGAGATGTGCTTAAGTTACATCCATGATATATCAAACATTGTCAAACACTTCTGGTGTTGTCTTTGAAGGTTATATTGATTAAGCACCAATCCGTTCCCTCAAAAAAATTTAGTCTTCTTGTTTTACTGTGATGAAAACTATTTTATTTCGACAAAACAATCAAAATTGAGTAATTTAATTCTCCATCAACTTGGTGAGCTTATATTAAAATACTGTTGGCAATAAAAGACGAAAAAGTAAATAATTATTAAAGGCCAAGCTCTCACAAAAAAGTAGAATCGATGAAGTTAGGTTATAAATTTGTGGTAATTTTACAAAAGATGCGTTCACAATAGCATTTCTTCTCTAGAATTATTAGAGTATATAATTTTATTAAAATTACAAAGTACGGTCGGCAGAAAAGTTTTGTAACTAACTCGTGAATTAAACGACGATTAAAAATCTCAACACATTATTTTGAAGATAGCAAACTTTCAACAGCATTTGTTGCTAACTTTATTAGGATATCAACTACTCTATCAAAAGAGCTTTAAACCAAAAAAAAAACACTAGATCAAATACTAACATTTATTTCTTGAAGTATTTGAAGTAATTTTTGTAAAATAGAAAAAATAGTATGAAAAACACGTGCCACAACTACTTTTTGTCGCACTCCGACAATTGCAGACCTCCCTTCGGTCGGTCTTCATGCGACAAAAAGTGTTGTGACACTTGTTTTTTAATATACTATTGCCCTTCGATCATGCCGTCCAAATTTTGTCAAGTCGATCCAGGGCCATCTACGTACGCAATTTCTAACAAATCACCAACCTTCCGCTACAGTTTCTTTTTTAAATTTTAAATAAACAATTTGAGCATCTAGCAATAGGTAATGGTATCGATCCATTAAATAATACAAAAATGTCTTTTATTATATGTACATACTACACCAAAATTATTGTCGTTATTACATCACATTGATAAGTATAAGCTTCAAAACACCTTTCTTATTAGGTACATGAAAACATCAATAGTATTATTGTCAATTAAACTACTATCTCAATTAAGTTTCGATCAAGATTAGGCTTATATTTTAACAATTTCGCGTACTTCTGCAAAAGCTTCATCCAATAACAACTAACATCTTTAATTTTTAAATTATTCCAAATCATGCTGAACCCATTTTCGGCAATGGTCTTAGCAACATAATCATTATCCCGAGCAAATTTAATCAACAAATTTATATTGTCTTTATTAGCATTAGCATCTACCGAATGTAATGAACCCAAGGTTTTAAATGCGGATAGAAAAATTCTAACCACTCGTTTCCGACATGAAAAACCAAAGATTTACACAAAAGTATGTGCTTGAATCGGAAGCTGGCCGCAACTCCTCGAAAATTAAACAAGTATTTATACTTGCAGTGTTCTTTAAATGAAACTTCTGAAGCAGGAGGAGCATGCAAAGTGTCCTGCAACATACATTACTTAAAAAACTAAGAAGATTCGGTTCCACACCTACAGCATCAGATTTCCAAGCTTGGTTTTTTGTATACTGAGCATCGACAAGATTTGGTTGATCCCTAGAAAGTAATATTAAAGGATCCCTTTCTGCACTAGTACGTGACCCTCGAAAAAATGCTTTAGAAGTTTTCGTTTCCCATAAAGTCGCATTCGCCACTTTAGCAATTTCTTGATGATGCTCTGCCCATTTGCCAATGCCTTTCGGATATAATCCAATTGCAGGCCCACCTTCCCAAAAAGCCCAAGCGGGATACATGATATCATTATAACTGTCGGTTTTGCTAAATGAAAATACAGGCCCAAACAATCCATATTCTTTATGTATTTGGGGCCAATCTCTTGTGTTTACGATTAATTCCAAATCAGGTAGTTTCAAAACCAATTTTTTTAGAAAGTGCTCAATGCCAGAACAACGAGCCGGAAACATACAATCCTTATCACGATATAGGCGATTGTTGATGATTTGATATTTAGTACCTCTGAAACAGTGAGTAATTCTCAATCTTTTAATAGTTTTCTATGCATACATACCTGGATTTAACTTTATCAATCATTTCCTCGGTAATACCGTTTTTAAAAGGCTTCAAATCGTTGTCCATCACATCAAGGTAGCAATTACAACCAGGCTTTTCGCAAGGCTTATAAGCCTGTTGTGCATTCTCGTAATTTATTAAATACTGCGAATATACGGTGTTGGAATCTGTATGGTAAAGTTTTAGAGCCAGAAACGAGAGATCTAAACAATACCTTTAGAATAAACATCTTCTTTATTTTGGGTGCAACCAACGGATTCCTTACTAAAACACTGGTCATTGGAACAACTTATATTTACAAACTGATAAGAAAACAAAATAAATAATTCAAAATGATGAGAATATTTCATATCATAGTGAGGTTAGAGCAATTCCAAAGGTTTACCTTTGTGGCTAAGTGTACGCCAAAATTGTGGTTCATATACCAGCAGTTCCTATTAATTTTTTAGAAGCCGTTGGCGTTGACTGAAGGAGTACGATGTATGAAATTGACCGTATACAAAAATGGATCCGAGAGGTAGAGTGAGTGTTTTGTATCCGAGATTTAGTTCATTCCAGTTTATTGTTGACGTAGATAGAGTAGATATGCGTTTTGTTTTATATGTAGGAGAATTTTTAAGTATTTCGTGACATTATTTTAGATTTGGCAAAATTTTGAAAATTTGTGAAAGATTTATTAGCAATAAATTAATTGTTGCTGTCTTATTGTTTAGAGCATCTTTATGTGCTCTAAAAACTTTGCTTTTTAGCTGATTTAGAGAGTTGATTTTTAGTCTTAAGAATTAACTCGTATAATTTCAAATTAATCGAAATTTTCCGGAAAAATTTTTGCAACATTGAAATTGGAAAAAAATGTATATCAAAAAAGAAACTAAGATATTAAAAAAAATGAAGTTAAATAAAGTAAAAATTGCAAAAAAATATTTACTTTGTGATTGCGTTTAAAAAATTCTATGTCGTGTGTTTTATAATTAATTTAAGTTTCGTTTTGTTTCAAAGACCTGATGAAAAGTACACACTTTGATGCACGAAACTTAACCTGAAAAACCTACTTAGTGGTTTTCTAGTGTCACATTCCTCTAGGAAGAACTAATTATTTAATTAGTAATAGTCGTCAACGTTGCTGCGTGTCGATGATGATTGCCGTTTCACGGCAAACTCTAGCCTCTAACTTTGCGGCTTGACACCAACTTTCCTTACACAAAAAATAGTTTCAAAGTAAATTTGATAAATACATGGCTCGCCAGATACTGAAGATCGCAGCAGAGGGTCGTTTTACGCGACCCTAACCCAACGCCGCAGCAACGGACATTGCCGGTTCACGGCAAATTCAAGCCGCTTCCCAGCTCGTACGGTGACTTACTTTACAAAAAAAATTTGGTCCTAAATTAGGAAGTTCAAAGTATTTTTAACGGAAAAATCAAAAGTATTTTTATTGTAGACAAATTACTAACAAGTGCATGTATAATTATTTATTCTATGTACACCACCCAACTACAAATTTATTTTTATTTATTCATGTTATAACTCTTCAACTGCCAAATTTGAAATTTTTAAATTACGTTTTGAGCTTGTTTTTCATACCTGCACTCATAATTTAATATTTTCTCTGCCTGACGCCAACTAATCTACACTTTCGCAATTTAATTTCGAAAACCTTGCGTCTTTGTTTACTTCAAAAATACCTTTTATATCACACTTTTAAATCTTTATCTAAAATAAACGTCCGTTCTAAACCATTTATTGCAACTAAACGAAAGTATTATCTACACGAATAAATAAAATTTCTTTCTTAAATTAGTTATAGGTCGGTTTGTAGAAATCTTAAACTTTAATTACATTAAATTTACGTGTGATTTGAATAGAACATTCCTTATAAATTTAATATTAAGTAAATTTCGATCCCCAAAAAAATGGTATTATTTCAAATAACTATTTCAGCGCAATATGTATATTTTGGGAATAGCTATTTTCTCATTTTCTCGCGACGCTTTAGACTGTTTGAATTTTTTTTAGCACCTTCGTCTACGGGTTTTTTTATAAGAAATTTACTCGGTAATATTTTTTGCTCTATCTCTTGCGGTTTTCCAGTTACAGACCTTGGTCGTTTTATCGGTGATGGTTTCTCAAGTACCAATAGCCAGGCGGTTATTTGATATGTCGTAAAATTTCGATGATATAATACCTCAACGGTGGAACTTTTTCCGCGTAGTAAGTCCGTCTGGGAGGTCCTACGCATTCGATAAAAATTGACGGGTTAGTTATTTACTGTTTATCGGTTTTAGTTTATCTTTTAAATAACAGATGGCGCCTTGATTGTGCAGCGGTGTAAGATTTCTCCTTTCTAAACTTCCCCACTCTCCGATACAGTTGAGTGTACTCCACGAAGACCGCCTCTTATTAGTAGAGGTATATATATATTTTTGTAACACGGTTACAAAATCTGGAGCCACATGACAAACAACAAGTTTGCGGACTAACAATTTAGGGGGATGTCTTGAAGTACGAACACGAATTTTAGCGTACGGTTGCGTATCTATACAAACTCCTTCAATCAATATTATTTAGTTTATAATAACAGTTCGATATTTTAATAATAATAATACTTTATTGTCTGTTAGACCATAATAAATATTATTGAAGTACTATTATTATGTCATTATTTGAACCAAAAACAATTATTAATTAAAAATGTTAATTTAAAACAAGATAGGTAATTAACTTTGGTGCTGACCCACAGTATATACACCCATTATACAATATAAACACGGACTAATTGCGGCCATAATTAATGCAGCTCCCAACCACGGCCGATAAACAAACCACGCCGTAGCAATTATTAACAAAGATATCGAAACGGCCAAAACAATATTGGTCGAAGACGTAATTTCTTGAGATATTAAATTTTGCAACGACGGAAACCGACGCACTGAAAACTGTTACGTTAAAAATTCCGAGTGAAAGTAGAAACGTATATCTTACCAATAATTCGCATAAGCCTAGACAAACACACAAATGAGGCGTAGAGCACAAAAATACCAGCAGCTCTATACTTCCACGTTTCGTAATATGCGTCAGACTTTTCTTCATTAAACATCTGAGAGATCGTCAGACTCCCTTCGCGAAGTAAAGAAATTTTGTGATTCTTGGTTGTGGTGTACGGCACCAAAATTCCATTTTCCTGCTTGGCAACCACGCTAACGGATTCGCCATTAATTCCGGCGTAATAAAATTGTACTCTAACATCACCCACTTCCGGATTCCATATGTCGTTGCAATGGTAATACAATCCTAAATGCAATTTTATGTCTTTTCGTTCTGGACGTTCGTCCCCTGTTACCTCTATATAGTTTGCGAATTTATTTTTTAAATCGAAACCAAGGACAAATTGTCCTACCCTGACTAATTGAGAAATTTGAATTTGATTTTTTAGCGGTATTTCACTACAATAATAAAAGTAACGAATTGGATTTTTTTTCAGGAAACGGCATACGTTGGATTCTGATGACCGTGACGAATATAGAAGCTGCTGCTGTCCACTATTTTGTCCCTCCACTCGGTTATGTAATAGTAATCTGCGGTTTCTGAAGTTTGAGATGTAGTAACTTCGCCATAGTCTCTTTGTCTGCAACAAGATTTTACTATATTGATTTATTTGATTTGAATAAATATATTACGTCACTTAAGAAAATAGATGACTCATCACGTACACTTTAGGTCTGTCATCTATTTTCTTCAGTCAAAAGAAAAAGTTTCTAGAATTATATATAGCAATATAGTTTCTTCGAGTAGAAGAATGAATATTTGTTTTGAAACAGCGCCTGCTAACTACAGTCAGGAGAGGTAGTGAGAAATTTTCAGTGAGATATAAATGTAAATTAATTCGTCTTAATTAGTGCGGACTCAGGGATATAACAAACAAACTGTTATCACGAAGAAATATATATGTAATTTAAAGAAGCTTGACTTTACCACTTGTGTCATCAAATACACCAACATTAAGTATATAAATCAGAATTATAGCTAGTAATAAAAATAAATTACAGCAAACAAATTAAATATACAGTATAGTAATATCACACTGAACTAACTAGCTATCGTCCAGCGTTATCTAACAGCAGGTTATAGGAGTTATATCCCTTAAAAGCACAAAAAACCATAATATCGACGCTAGATTAAGTTCGAAATAAAGACAAGTACGCTTGAACGCGAATAAAAGAGAAAAAATACGCCAATATGTGAAATTTACTTAATTCGCGAGGCCTTGCGAGCACAAGAAGATTGTCACAAAAGCACGGAAGTTATGATTCAAAGCTTGTTAAAAACATGCATATCTTATTATCTAAGTACTTTTATCCTTGTTAAATTGTGTCGGAGTATCTAAGAATGTCCACTGCTGTAGGTTAGTAGTACTGGTTTAAGGAGTGTGGAGGTGAAGGTCGTTGAGGTAGAACGTTTGTCACAACTTCTTGGTATAGTTCGATAAGAGTACAACAACTTCATAAGTCGAACGAGAAGTATAGGGTTTCAGTAGCAATCAACATAAAGAAAGAGGAGACATTCATCCAACCAGTATGTTCAGTAGCTTTTCCCCCAATTATTTAAAGATATCAAATCTAGGTAGAACTTGGCTTCCAAAGAATTTTGCTAAATTTCAATGTAACGTTTCATTGTATTATTTTTAGGTTAGTTCCATCTCCGTACGGTAGCAATTTATTAACCTAAAGTAATATTTTTCAAGATTCAGAAAGGCACATTTTTGACAAACAATTCCCTTTGAAAACGAAAATCGATTCGGACGCTCTCTTTACAGAAAAATCCGTGATATGACGTTAATTGAGTTGCTTAACCAAAGGGGCTAGAACCTCTTTAACCGCAAATAAAATTCCCAAATATACGATTGTATGCCGCCGAAAGAAAATCTTTGAAGAAAAATTACCTAAAGCAGATATTTGAAGAAAAATTACCCTCACAAATTGAAACTGCACGGTTTTGGTTAACATTTGGATATGACAAGTCAAACTACAAGGTTAAAAATTAACTGTAGTGTACTTTTAGACACTGACATTCCCATGCGTTTATGAGGTAGGGGACGATTGAAATATAAAGAACCTGTCACGTGACCTGCGCCGTGAACGAAAATGAAACGGACGAGTCTACTGTTCACATTAAGGTCAACAACGAAGTGTATTTCGTAATTTCGTTTGTAGTGTTATTCAAATTATACCCTAGTTTAATAAATACATTTATAGTAAGGTATATTTTATGATTTGCGTTGCAGATTGATTCACGTGACAGGTTCTTTACATTTCAATCGTCCCCTACAATATTGAGTTATAATCTGTTCACTGAACAAAAAAACTTAAGCCACTCCTTACAAATGCGTGCGCATTTTAAATAAAATTATTACATTGGATCAACTTTTAAAGAGACTCACAATTGTCTCTTTAACATCTTATTCATTTTGTGCTAAATTTTTTATAGTTTTAGAAAATTTACCGCGCGGTTCTCGATCTTCAAACATCCATTATTCTCATTTTCCCAATATTTGAGGTAAGGCACGAGATTTTGAAAAATGGTTTTAACTGGCCTATTTGGATGTTATTTGGCTACTTTATCATAAAGAAAAAGTCATATCATTCCATTTGATTTTTTTTAAATTTAGGTCATGGTGTCAAAACTAGCCCCCTGGCGGAGAAGGATTCAATTAAATTAACTATATTTTAGTTGATTCTTATTGCTTAAGGAATGCTCTTTTCAACGATAATTTGTTAAAATCGGTCAAACCGTTAAGAAGTTAAAGCAGCTAATCGCAAAAACAATTGAACACCCCCGCCATCTTTGTTTTGAAATAACTGAACTTTTGTTTACGAAATTACGAAAATGATAGATAAACTGGTTCTCTTTACAAATGTGAAAAAAATTTTTTGTTTATTATGCGAAATTTATAGAAAATGCAATTTAAAATTTAAGATGGCAGTTACGCCCTCTGGTGGTCATTTTAAAACTTGAAAATATTTTCCTGCGATTCTTCATGGCCGATTTACCTAACATTTTTTTACACCAAAGTCATACGACGAACGGTTCCCGAGATATGGCCGAGGAACAGTCTTATTGGGTCACCGATACATATTTTAAATTCTTAATTTGAAATAAATTGAATTTTTCAAAGTTCTTATAATTTTAATTCTTAACAAAATTAAATAAATTTTGTTTTGAATGGTAAATAATGTTAAACCTTAAGACACTTATTAGATAAGACATTTTGCACATAGAAAAGTAAAACTCTCTAGAATCTAGTGATAAATTTAATTCGGAATTAAAATTATGTATAGAGAAATTCATCACATTTTTATTTAAGAATGAAGAAGAAATTAAAATTATTTTTATTGAAAGAATTAAAAATATGTACCTAAATGAAATGAACTAGTACTAATAATAATGTACAAAAATGAAAAATAAAGTTCAATCACGATATCAATACGATGACATCACGCAGCAGTTTGTTACAAGATTGTCAATTCTACTACCTGCACTTCAAATTCTAATTACATTGAAAATTTATCCGCTTTTCTTGTGAAACTGACCAAATGTTTACAGTAATCAATAATAAGCATAATTATAGTCATTCAGTCGAAATACTAACCTTAAAAAGTAGAACCAAGAATGACAGTGACCGACATTTGACAGAAGGTCAAGTTAAATAAAATTGAAGTCAATTAAGTAACTTTATTCATAACTCAAATAGTAAATCTCTCTCTTTATTTTATACATATCTATGTCTTACTCATACAACGATCGATACGATATTTCGTACATCAGAAAATGATGACTCAAATATCTTCTTTGGCAACACCATGTTTATATTGATTGTAATAAATTACTAAGTTTGACCTCATCCTATTCTTAACATAAACAGAGTCTAGTCATGCTCAATATGTTTAATTTTCTTATCTTATGTGCAGTATTAATTAATTCTATCACTTTTCATTACTGTTCACCGACATTGGGATTAAGGTAATTAATTGACAAGAGTGGATCAATGTTGGCGTGCTTTACATTGATAATTTGGTGCACCCTGTACTACATTATCATTACCTATAAGCAAGGCAAACATTTAAACTTCTTATCATTCGTTTAAATAGAAATCGTAGCAAAGGGTTAATTTCAATTTAAATTCGTAGTAGTATTTGATTATGCCCTGGTCCTTCAAAGATTAAATATAAGTACAGTGTGTTGCCTAACTTTGGGAGTACCTCGCCCCTATAAATAACAAACATGACTCATTAAAGTTTAATCGCAGTTTGTAATCCCAAAATCAAATTATTTTATACGTACACTCGTTCCTCAACCCACTGATACATTTGCACCCTTCTCTTCAACTTAACAGACTGAATTGATATTCCATAATCAGGTTCAGTTAGTGGTTCTTCAACAGACAAAGGACCACTGAAGTGAACTAGACGACCATCATACTCCGGCATTATACGATCATAAGGATTAAGTCCAATCACGTTGTTAAAAGCCTCATCTAAAGAATGTGCATGATGCACTGCCCGGCCCTACAAATACAAACAATTTAAGGTTAAACTCGACAAAACTCATACCCACCTCATTCCATGTTAACAACCACCCCCCGACGCCAAACAACAACACACCAATAATCGACGTTAACCAACTTCTTTTAAATTCGTCCAGCAATGTTATTTCCATAATTCGTACTTATACAAATAGCACTTCATCTTGAATATGACCGCAACGCCTACATTTAGACCACCCGTCGTACGCTTGCGTTTCCTTCACCTACATTTATCGCTATTTTTGTTTTATTATTTAAAATGACGTTGTGCTACACTATTTCACATTTACTATGAGAGCAAATCGTAAGTATTTTCTGCACGTTAAAAGCCCTGACATTTTATGAACTACATTTTCCCCCTACGCTTTTATTGATTTTTCGTACTAGCAATGAAACTCTTGAATTTGTATATTTTTATTAAAAAAATGATTACACACAATGTGTTTTTAGATAATGCGTGCATTGGCAGTGTCGATATGGGTTTTCATCAACTTACTTTTCTTCGGCATGTGCGGTTACATGTACCTCCTATGGTCGCAATACTGGATGTACACGCACAACGAGTCAACAACTGCTGCAGTGTATAATTACGATCAACAAATCTATTATTACAACCGCGGATACCCACCTAGCTATTTCAACAACACTTTCAAAACTAACAACACAGATCGTCAAAAACGTTCCAAGCAACCCATTAAAGAAAACCCCATCACCATCATCAAAAACAGCAAACCCAGATTTCCTAGTTCGCAAGAGAGCGAATTCGTCTTGGACACAACGAAATTTAAGTGTGCGGAGAACGATACCGATTTCAAATGCGACGTCAAAACTTTTGAGTACAAAACGCAACTTCTCAAGGAATTGAGACGCGCGTCTTTAGATGAGAGCAGCATTTTAAAAAACAAAAATCCGTACAACGTGCACTACAACGGAAGCAGAAGTAGTACCGAAAAAGACTTCAAACAACTGCTATGCTTATTCCAAAACGTTAAAATCAAGACATTAACTAAATACGACCATCCCTTCATCAACGACACGTTCAAAACCATTTTTCCAAAAAAAGCCTTACTCGCGAACAAGCATTTCAAAAGTTGTGCCATCGTAGCCAGTGCCGGATCTTTAACTCATTCGCAACTAGGAAACTTCATAGGCAAGTCAAAAACTATCCGATAATCTCTTTTAAAATCAAATTTGTTGCAGATTCCCACGAAATGGTATTACGGTTTAATCATGCACCCACACAAAATTACGAAGAAGATGTTGGAGCTAAAACTACGTTTCGAATTCTCAATTCGCAAGTCGTATCGAAACCGAAATTTGGCTTTTTAGAATCTACTCTTTATCGTAATATTACTATT
The DNA here is from genome assembly GCA_030710515.1 of Abscondita cerata. Lineage (NCBI taxonomy): Eukaryota > Metazoa > Arthropoda > Insecta > Coleoptera > Lampyridae > Abscondita > Abscondita cerata. The sequence goes on from JALBCR010002698.1 coordinate 39,413, forward strand.
CTGATATGGGACCCCAGTCGTTATAAGGGTTCTTTAGAAGAATGGTTTAAAAAACCCGATTTCAATTTATTTCCGAATTATATTGAACATAGAACAAGATTTAAAAAAACGAAGAGTTACGTGTTAAATCCGCAATCGTTGTGGGATCTTTGGATATTTTTACAAAAACAATCGACTCATCAATTAAGAAGAAATCCGCCATCTTCAGGATTTTTAGGTATGTTTTAAACACATTATTTTTGATTCTTACAAAATAAGTTTGATGAAGTAGCGATTAATTAAAGCATTCTAACCGTCAAAATTGAGATAAATTGAAAGACCGTTACGAAAGCAGTTTGCGCCTAAAATTAGACAATTATTTTCTACGCATTGCAAGAAGTAGATATTTAGGCGTTTCATTTCAGTAAATTCAGTTAATTACTGTTTGACGACCCGCGTTCCGCCATTTTAGACTAAAATTTATTATTCGTATTCCCGAACTACGATGGTCCACTTTGAAGCTTTATAATTCAGTTGTCATCTGAATACGCTGCTACTTTGATGGAATATCTCCAAAAGTATTTTCACCTATGAATTGGGTGGAATTATTTCCAGTTTATGTAGAAAGGAAAGAAGCTTGCGGAAAAGCTCTATTATAGCAAACGTTGTTGATGTTTATTCTCAACTTCTTATGTTCTTATAAAGCATAACTCTTGAGATCAACAAGACCCGGCGATTCTGGCGATTACAGCAACCCATAAAGATTACAAATTTAAATATTAGAGTAATGAAAATTAGTAATTTACCTTATTCGTTAAATAAATGTCATCTGGTGCTTATTCTTTGATAAATTTGTTGATGTCGCTTTTTGGAGAGTACCTTTGATTTCTTAGGTTTTAATGGTTGCATTCAGTGGCGGCTTGTCCATATGGTCATTTGGTCAATGACCTCCCAAAAATGTTGACAATATATAAAAAATATTCATTATTACGTGTTTTATTAAAATAGGTAATTAAGTCGCAAGTACAATAACTTAAAATTTATCGGCCGTCGTTCGTAATTCATCCTCTTCAACCTTGGGCTGGCGGTGCGAATTGTCCTCATTGAATTAGATCTACCCGAAAAACTCGAAAACGTGCAGCGCCCGAATAAACGCGAACGTCCGAAACAATAATCAACTTTGGGTCATGAGCCGGGCCCCGCAGTTTACGTTGACTTCGTATAGGGTGTACAACTACGCTCGATTTTTGATTCGATTTTCGCGTGTTTTAAATCAATTTAAGAATTTATATTGATTTATTTGATATTACAAAATTAGTTGAGTTCAAGGCAAATGGTCGTCCTTTGCCAGAACTAAGTTTACGACAAACTAGCAAAGACAAAAATAAAGATGTTCATTGAAACTTTCGCAAGGTAATGTACGATTTAGCTAACTGGATATGTGGTTGTGAAGTATCAAATGTATTTTACTGTTTTGTTTGTTTATTATTTTCTAAAGACTCGTCAGACTCGCTATAGTGCAAATCCGGTGTAAGAGACTTAAAACATTTAAAAGAGGAAATAAAAAAAACATGCTTCGTCTGCAGAACACATGAAATGCTCGGTAAATTTTACAACCGTAGGAAATGTTGATATTCGTACACAGCTAGACAATGCTTACAGATAATCTCTTAGAGATTTTAATGAGAATGTTTCGAAAAATCGCTATATTTTGAACAGAATTGTAGATTGTATAAAATTTTGCGGTGCATTTGAGTTATTTATATTTTTTAAGTATGTCTATTTTTAAATTAATTTTTGACCTCCCAGTATGATTGACCACGAGCCGCCACTGGTTGCATTGTCGCTTGAGAAAAAAGTTTTAAGTACTTGCTATCTATTCAACTTCTTATGTTATTTCAGTCTCGTATTGTGTCGTATTCTACATCTCTTGATCTTGCTGGTGGTAAGGTCGAAGTTGCTTTTTGAATTTCTCCGAAAAGACCATTTGTTTCATTTTCAAGTAAACTATACTTAAACACAACCTTCTCTACACAAAAAGCAATTTATTTCACAATGAAGGCCTCTTGTTTATACAATTCCATAGTAGTTACTAAAAATTACTAATTTTTGGCTACTCTGTGAAATTTACAGATTAACTTTATACCGATTTTTTTTTAATTTTGAAAGCAAAACATAAAAATTTTATAGGTACATTTCGAGCATAATTTGCAGTTTTCTGTTCTTATCGTCTTACTGCTCTCGGCTCTTAATCCATATATAAAAAAAACTAGAAATATATCCAGAAATATCCAAGTAACGTATGCATACTCGTATATTAAATTTTAATTTTTTCTGAACAAAAAAGCTTGATAAGAAAATTTTGACAGTTGTCAAATAAAGTGGTATAGAAAGCAGACTTTAATTTTGAAAAATGCTCATAAATCTGGTTTGCATTAACCAACTCTAGTGAACTTAGCTTCATTTTATAATTTTATGATTAATTTTAGCTCTACAAATCAACACTGAATAGATAGCTAGAAGGCGCTATGTTAACAACGGACATATTTTGTCAAATTTTGAGAAAAATTTAATTACAGCGGTTTATACTTTTTACATATTTAGATAAAGCGAAAAAGTCTAAAAAAGTAGCGCAAACCGCTGCATGAAACCTTTTTTTAAAACCAAAATATTTACGAAAATGTAAGTAAACTACCATCACAGAAGCTGAGCCGCAGACTCGTGGTATGTGTGAACTCTCAGATGTGTACTCATTGGCTCATAAGATTTGAAAATCAAGTAAATCATGAAAACACAAAAAAAATTAACCAAAAATATTTGTAAAAGTATATAAACAAAATACTGTTATCGCTTGACTTTTAAAGCTAAAGACTTGTTTATGGCCGGTCTGTTCATAAAAGTTCATGTGAAGTGATATCGTAATAGTGTAATAATAAATAGCAATCCGAAACATTAGACGGGGATGAATCGTCAACAACAAACAATCTATGACAATGAGCTACATCCAAAAAGAAGACTTACTAACTCCCCAACAGAGATTAGCGATTTTACTCTCAACAACATCCATAATAGATTCATCGTCCTATCCCAACCAGAAGACAACAGCAACACCCAAGAAAATAACACAACAATCAAAAATAATTAATCCACCTCCCATCTATATATACGGTGTCCTCAACTACGAACAAATAATAGCTAGCATATCTAGGGTCATTAAAAAAAAAAGCAATTTCATACCAAAGCCTTAACAAACAACACGACCGTCCACACCGTCTACTCTTATTGAAAACTACAACACCATCTCAAAGACGGAAAAATAGTCTATCATACCTACCAATTAATAGAAGAGTTGCAATGATAAACCTCCATCACTCTATATCAACTAATGAAATTAAATCTGAGTTAGCAAACCTTGAGCATAACGTTCGAAACATCATCAATATTCGCCATCAGGTAACCCATTACACTATTCATGGTTGATTTCGAACCAAAAGAAAATAACAAAACAATATATGAAATAAAACACCTAAGTAACTTCAAAGCAGCACCACGGAAAAAATATATAATCCTACTCTACAAAACCTTACGCCTCCGTAAAATGTGGTAGAAACCATAGCACTCAAGTATGCCAAAAAGATCGTAACACACCCGCCAAACGTGCACTATGTAGAGAAAACCACACAGCAAATTATAAAGGCTGCACAGTCTACAAAGACCTACAACGAATAAGACAAGGCATCAGCAGAAAATTAATCAACAATCTCCCACCACTATTTCCGACGCCGCAACAATTCCTTCCCCTACCAAACCAGCCAACCTTCCAAACTCCGGATTTTACAACAAACCACAAATCCTTCGCGCAAGTAACTCTTGGCACAAACAACATCAGCACTACCAATAACGAATCAATTGGACAACAACTATCACAATTTCTTTCAGAATTTAAAAATATGCTCACACAACTAATCAATCAAAATAGCATGGTATTAAACATGCTCTCAACTGTCATATCCAAACTTGCTTAAATGGTTTCGTCAATACGCATAGCATCGTGGAACGCAAATGGGGTGTCAAACCATATCCCAGAGATAATAGTATTCTTGCAGTTACATACAATTGACATACTTCTCATCACCGAAACCCATGCTACAAGTAGAACTGTTATCAAAATCTTACAAATCACCTGGACGGAATCGCTCACGGAGGTTTAGCAGCGATTATTAGAACTGCTCTACAACACCTCGAATTACAATCATATCAAACCAATAAAATCCAGAGCACAATTTTACAACTAGAAACTAGTGCCTACGCTCTCACGGTCGCAGATATTTACTGCCCACCTCAATATCGCATCACTTATGAGGAGTATGAAGAATACTTCCAAAACTTCGGAAATAAATTCATAATCGCAGGCGACTGAAATGCGAAAGCACACTACTTGGGGTTCACGCCTAAACACCCATCCATTCCATAAAAACCTTAATTTAAACTGATCTCCTGGACTTCGCAATCAGGAAAAGCTTCGCCGATACTTTCTTCTAAATAGAATCGAACTATGACTTATTTTCTGATCACTCACCGATACTTATAACAGCACGCTCTAATATAATCCGCAAAGTCAACCCTCCAAGACTTACCACTAAGAAGACAAACTGGAAATTATCAATTCCTAACTGAACCGTCCAATCTCACCTTACGAATTAAAACACCCTCCAAACTAGATGACGCAACAGAATACTTAACAAAATGCCGCTCTAGAAGCTACTCCTGTCGATCCCAAAAAACACATCGAATCTGACAATATTTCTAGACATATCAAAGAACTTGTCACTGCAAAACGCCGAGGAAGAAGTAAATAGCAGAGAACCAGAAACGCTACAACATACAACAGGCTCACTTACCGTCTTCAAACTGAGCTCAGAAATTTCAGAAATGAAACGTTTCATTATTACATAACCCATTTATCGAGCGCTGACGGCTCAGTATGGAAAGCGACAAGAAGATTTAAAAGACCCTAAACTGCGACCCCACCAATCAGAAAATCAGATAGAACCTGGGCTAGGACCGACACTAACAAAACAAACGTATTCGCAGAGCTTCTTGCACATTTCTTTTCAACACCACATCTAAATGTAAATTATAAGCAGGAAGAAATCGAAGAATTCCTGCAAGAGCTGCTTCCAATATCCATGCCGACCAAACCTTTCTCCCCGGGTGAAGTTCAACAGGAACTCAAGCATACCATTGTTCATAAATGCCCAGATTACGACCTAATCACAAGACAGGTTTTGCGTCATCTACCCAGGTAAACGTTAGTATTGCTAACTACCATCTATAACAGCATGTTACGGCTTTGTTATTTCTCCATTCAGTGGAAATATGCTGTAATTACCAACGATTGGCAAACCCTGAAAACCTCCCATAAAACCATCATCATACCGACCTATAAGTCTCCTTCCCCTCATGTCTAAAAATTTTGGAAAAACTTCCGTTAAAAAAAATAGAAGAGACAGTTGACCTGCACGAAATCATACAAGAGTACCAATTCGAGTTTTATAGTGGCATTTGACAATACAACATAGAATTGTTACCACAATTATAGAATCACTTGAAGCCAAAGCATTTTGCACTGCAGGTTTTTTAGACATCAAACAAGCTTTTGATAGAGTATGGCTTCTAGGATTATTACGTAAAATTAAGGTAGTCTTTTCTGGCTCAATATACCTATTACTGAAATCCTACCTAACCGACAGATTCTTCCAAGTCAGAATCAATAACTCCTTCTCAAACTATCAACTCATATCAGCTGGTGTACAACAAGGAAGTGTTCTGGATCCTCTATTATACTTAGTGTACACTTCAGACGCACCTACCACAACCAACACAAGAAGTCTATCAATAAATCATCTCTTCTGGCATTCGAAAACCTCCATTACAACCTTAACCTCCTCCCGGGGAATGGTACAGCAAGTGGAACATTTCCGTCAACAATGACAAATCTTCCAATATCACCTTTACTAACAAGCGAAGTGTATGTCTTCCAGTCACCATTAACAATGCAATTATACCAGTCACACAAGAAGTCAAATATTTAGGAGTGCATCTTGATCAAAAACTCACCTGGAAGACTCACATCAAGGCAAAAAGAAAACATCTCAACATCCAAGTAAAAGGAATGAACTCTCTACTTGGAAGGCGTTTGCAGTTATCCCTGAAAAACAAAGTTCTCCTATGCAAAGCCATTCTAAAGCCAATATGGACTTATGGTATTCAACTATAAGGCTGATGCACCAAGACGTCCAATACCAAAATCTTGCAATTATTCCACCAGTCCAAGACTAATGTCAAACGCTCCTTTGTACTTTACCTATCAAACATATGTATAACAGATCTAGGAATCGCCTATGTCTCCAGAGAAATCCATAATTTAGCAAACTGCTACCAACACATCTTAGTGGGACACGAAAATGAGCTCGTTCACTAGCTATGCAAAGAAGACTGCATCGCCAAGGACCTCATGGTCTGACATATCTACCCAACCAGGCATAAACCTTCTAATTGGGAGTAACATCAATGGATGGATCTCCGTCAAGTCATCTACTACTTATATCAGATCATTTGCTTATTACTCACTCAATTGTAAGAGTAGATTGTAAATACCAACTTTTAGTAATAAAAAAAATATAAACAAAATATAGAGATGAAACACCCTGTTCCAGCTGCTTTCACTTTCGTTCTAAAAATGTTGGGAATAGTGTCCTTTGTGAGCTGAATGATATCTTCTCTTGTCGGAGTTTCGTGACAAATACAAGTTCTTTCACTCTGCCCCATTAGTAAAGATCAAGAGAGGTTATATTAGATGATCTACAATAGAAAGAGAGGATAACTTTTATTTGAATAATGTTAAACAAGTATAAAATTTGTTCTTAAACAGTACCTCGCAGACCATGGAAATAGACTACCTATCCCAATTCACCTATCAAGAAATATTCAATTGAGAAATTCAGAAACATTTGCAGCATAATGGGCAGGGCAACCAACATGTTAGAAAACGTTGTTTTCCTGATTTCCAGAGGCATATTTTTTAAAAGAATTGGCAATTGATTTTCTAAAAAATTTAAATGTTTGCCCTCTAAGAAGCTCATTAAAAAAAAGCCCTATAATTTCTGTGCCTATAATGCCACACTAAACGTTTATGTTGCACCTCTTGGTTGATTAGTAATGCATGGTATACGTATTGATTTCTTCGTTACTATGGACAGTAGGGTAATCTTCTGATGTAGTCTTCACCGATCAAAACTTGCTGCAGCACAATGTAATATAGATGTAATTTAAAATACTTATTTATAATTTAGTAGGCGACTTTTTTAAAGAAACAACAATGTCTAAAATAACAATTACCTGTGTTCCCTCAATATTTGAAACACTGCAGTCTGAGGAATCCGTAAGTCTATATAAATTCCTGGAACGCTTAGCAGATGATTAAACTCTACATACGCCAAAACGTTTATCACATTTTCCTCAGTTCTTCTGTTACGGGTTTTGAAGTACATGGGACGGTATTGCAAAAGCGATTCGCTAAACGAAAAAATATTCTGCTATCGATTTTGCCTATACTCATAATAAACTGTTTTATTCTATTTAAAAAAGTATGAACCATTTTATTTAAATGTTTTTTTTTTAAAATTTGACAAAATATGCTAGTTGCTATCATAGCGCCTTCTACCGGTGTTCGAAGAAAGTATCCATTATTGGTTTGTAGGGCTAAAAATTAGGCATAAATAGCTCTATCAAAAATCAGTCAATCCAAATCAGAGTTATGAGCATTTTTCATAATTGAAATCTAAGCTTTTCCCACCACTTTATTTGACAGTGATAAAGTGACACAAATTTCATATCAAGCTGTTTTGTTCAGAAAACATTAAGAATTAAAACAGTGTTGACTATATTGTCATACACGTTACTTGAAAATAATTTCCCATGATCACTTTTATTAAAAATGGGTTTACCCCAAACTGTGCGATTATTAGTTTCTGAGATACGGCCGGTTACCTCTCTTAATGGAACACCCGGTACACTATGTTCGAAACATTTTTAAATAATAATGAATATTTCGAAACATGTGGTAACATTAATAAAAAGTAGAGAAAATTAAAATTGAAGCAGGTAAGATCGAAAAATAAGGTGTGCTATATAAAAAAAAAACAGTTACAACTATTTTAAAACTACGCACTTGACCCCTGCATAAAAAAGTGACAAAAGTACATTATTGCTAAAGTTTCGTTATGATAGATTAAAGATTTCTAAACAACATTTAGTCTAAATTTTAGAAAAAGGTGAAATAACTTGGCAACGTCGCACTTAAGATCTAAAAAATGTGCTATAAAATTGAGCAATTTCTGTAAAATAAAACCATCATAAAAGATTTTTTAAATTTTGATAATCACAATTTTCCACACCCTGTATATTTCAAAATTTTGGTAAAATACTACAAACAGATACCTACATTCATGATGTTTTTTTGGTTATTATAATCAAAAACAAGTTTTGGTTACAGTATACACAGGGTGTCTCGCGTTGAATAACCGCGATCGATTTCTCGGAAACTAGAAGTCTGATCATTCTGAAAACTTTGTCACATGCTAATGTCAACAAGGCCAACTCAGCTAAAATATTTTCAAGATTGTGGCACTTCCGGTTATACCGGTAGTAACTATCAACATTGTTATTTTAAATAGAACACCCTATATATTCTTGCATTTTTAGATTCTACGAGAAATTTTGAATATTTTCGATGTATAATGTTCTATACCTAAATCTAGCCGTTTCTGACTTATTCAAGATTTTATGTCAAAAATGACATTTGCAGGCCAACACAGAAGTATCAATTTTACCAGTGGCGGCTCGTGGTCAATCATACTGGGAGGTCAAAAATTAATTTAAAAAATAGGCATACTTAAAAATATAAATAACTCAAATGCACCGCAAAATTTTATACAATCTACAATTTTGTTCAAAATATAGCGATTTTTCGAAACATTCTCATTAAAATCTCTAAGGGATTTTCTATAAGCATTGTCTAGCTGTGTACGAATATCAACATTTCCTACGGTTGCAAAATTTACCGAGCATTTCATGTGTTCTGCAGACGAAACATGTTTTTTTATTTCCTCTTTTAAATGTTTTAAATCTCTGACACCGGATTTGGACTATAGCGAGTCTGACGAGTCTTTAGAAAATAATAAACAAACAAAACAGTAAAATACATTTGATACTTCACAACCACATATCCAGTTAGCTAAATCGTACATTACCTTGCGAAAGTTTCGATGAACATCTTTATTTTTGTCTTTGCTAGTCTGTCGTAAACTTAGTTCTGGCAAAGGACGACCATTTGCCTTGAACTCAACTAATTTTGTAAAATTAAGTTTGTTAGCACTTTTAGTTGTTAAATTTTCTGCACTACCGACATTTTCTATTATAGCGCATGCACACGCGAATCAAAAATAGTATTTTTACAAAACAACACAACAACAGTAAAACATATCAATATAAATTCTTAAATTGATTTAAAACACGCGAAAATCGAATCAAAAATCGAGCGTAGATGTACACCCTATTGAAAGCCAACGTAAACTGCGGGACCCGGCTTATGACCCAAAGTTGATTATTGCTTCGGACGTTTGCGTTTATTCGGGCGCTGCACGTTTTCGAGTTTTTCCGGGTAGATCTAATTCAATGAGGACAATTCGCACTGCCAGCCCAAGGTTGAAGAGGATGAATTACGAACGACAGCCGATAAATTTTAAGTTATTGTACTTGCGACTTGCGACTTAATTACCTATTTTAATAAAACACGTAATAATGAATATTTTTTTATATGTTGTCAAAAATTTTGGGAGGTCATTGATCAAATGACCATATGGACAAACCGCCACTGAATTTTACCTATACGGAAACTCGTATTATTTAATTTGAGATGACTTCTTTGTAGAGGATGAATTACTTTAACAGATTCTTTATGCCATTATGATAAATATTAATACAGGGTGGTCAAACAAGAAAGATAAAAATTTATTGAAAACTCGTCAAAAATCGATTTTTTTAAATGGAAACGCCCTATTTAGTTAAAAAAATTTGTAGTTTTTGAAACTTTCGCAATTTTACAATTTCATCAATAGAAACACAGGTATCAGTTAGCAAGGCCAGCCACAGAATAGTGTCAAGTGCTCAAGAAACGTCAATTAGTCACTTGTTCCTTGTAATTTGACAGCTATCAACAATTATGTCAAAGCGAATGAATAATGCGCAAGAATATTATTTGAATTTGTTTATTATTTATGCCGAATGTTAGAAAGTTTCATCAAGAACATGCGAAACATTTGATCGTAGATATCCTGATAAACAGAATCCTTCACCCAACGGTATTACATGATTTATACAAAACTTTGAAAACATTTCTATACCACTTCATTTTATTATGTGGTTGGCTTTGCTAACTGACACCTGTGTTTCTATTGATGAAATTGTAAAATTGCGAATATTTCAAAAACTACAAATTTTTGGAATAACTTACATGAAGTCACTGTTATTTTTTATGATAAACGAGATAAGATTATAAAAATACGGCGTTTCCATTAAAAAAAATCGATTTTTGACGAGTTTTTCAATAAAATTTTTACCTTCCTTGTTTGACCACCCTGTATTATTATTTATCATAATGGCATAAAGAATCTGTTAAAGTAATTCTTCCTCTACAAAGAAGTCACCTCAAATTAAATAATACGAGTTCCCGTATAGGTAAAATTGATACTTCTGTGTTGGCTTGCAAATGTCATTTTTGACATAAAATCTTGAATAAGTCCGAAACGGCTAGACTTAGGTATAAAATATTATACATCGAAAATGTTCAAAATTTGTCGTAGAATCTAAAAATTCAAGGGTGTTCTATTTATAATAACAAAGTTGATATTACTTCCGGTGTGACTGGAAGTGTCACCATCTTGAAAATATTTTAGCTGAGTTGGCTCTGTTGGCATTAGCATGTGACGAAGTTTTCAGAATGATCAGACGTTTAGTTTCCGAGAAATCGATCGCGGTTATTCAACGTGGGACACCCTGTATAAAAAATATAATAAAAAAAAATTTCAATTTTAAAATTTTTAAATACAGTTTCTGTTGTCACCTATTTTATTCGAATACTTGAAGGTAATGAGTTCATTTCTCAAATGATTAATAAATTAAATGCAAATTAAAGCAATTTCGTTATTATACTTTCACTCTTAATTTGTTTGGTTTCACTATAGAATCAATATTTTTGAAATTTGTAAAAATCTTTACAAGAGCACCCTGTAAACTAAACACGCGCGTAAAAGGCACTGTGTACCATTAAAAAAAACGCAATAAGATCAATAACTAAACCTGGACTATTTATTTACATTTATATTTTTCTGATGCAACAAAACAAATTTGAATCATCATATAAAAACGCACTAACAGTTTAATGCGTTTGTTTAAAGAAAACATCCGCGAATTCTGACTATTAATTTATCAACATAAGTATATACGCATACGCATTCACCGTTAGGAAGTGTGACAAATTTAAGGAAGAGGTTTTTTCGGTTTTCTTAAAAAAATATTGATACGATAACAAAAAAAAAACGGAATTATTTCCGTTTTTATAATAGTAACGCAATTCTGACTAACCCGACCAGATAGTTAGTTCTTTTATAAAAAATGGTGACTAACACATAAAAATTGTACCGCTTATTACTCACTATCTCAGTTGTCTTTAATTTGGCAGACAATAATAGAAAACTTATAAACAGGAATTGGATCGGTAGGAATTGAACCCACAAATACCCAGACCTTTCTTAACAATTTTCTCACTATTTTAGATTAATCACTTTAAGTCACTGAACTTCTAAATTACAATATTTTTCAGGTCTTGCCGTGCTATTGCCACATTGCGATTATGTAGACATGCTCGAATATATACCTTCGGTGAGAGTAACTAGAAGATGTCATTATTACGACACGGAAGATAATCCTGCATGCACCTTTGGAGTTTGGCATCCTTTAGCTTCTGAAAAGTTATTTGCTTATTCTTTGAACACAGCCAGTGATAAAACTGTCTTTCAAAATGGTTACATAAGAATACCTGGTTTTAGAAAATATTGTTGAGCTTATATTTGAAGCTTTTAAGTACTACCGTCCAGAGAAAGGATCTTATTAAACAGTGAGTGTAAATGTTTGTAAATGTATCATTAACATTGTTAAAGACTTATTATGTACATACTAAATATTTAAAATATAAATATTATCTTTTCACCTTAGTTTGTATTTAACTGCACTTTGCAACTTCGTTTTAGTAAATCTGTATTTGTTTCATATTTTTTGATGATAAAAAAATTTGCTTGAACAACGTATTAATGACTAACCAGAATGGTATCTTATCATTATGATGTTTAACCTGCGTAATTTCTTATTTCGTAATCGCTACAAAACATTCTGTAAACAGCGAAACATGAATAAAACATTTATGGGTTCAGCTTAAACTTCCAATATTAGGCACTACGTAACAACAACTTATTCTTATCTGTGGAATCAAATTTAATCCCTAATCAAAATGTTACGTTAATCGATTGATATGAAATTGATGTTTTTAGATTAGTTTTTTGTCAAAAAAGTGTATTCACTTATGTGAACCGCTAATCTATGCAGCTAATTTCCACGCCACCATCTCGACACCGTCACTTCGACGCGAAATCATCTCGACGTGAGCTCATCTGACGCAAGCCAATCTCAACACAAGTTAATTTCGTATAATAAAAACAAACACAAATACTTAAAATGCGACGGAAAGAGAGCCGAGGAAAACATCGCATAAAGTGGTCAGTGTTAGAAATTACGCAAAAATTGGATAAAACGATTCTAATTTTATTACTATTACGATATCGTAATAATAATACGTCTATTAATTTCTTTTTTCCGTAGGTATTTTTTCGTGGTTTTTTATACCACGACTTTTTTCCGTCTGCTTTTTTTTCGAAGACTTTGTTATCCGCGGTTTTTTATATCTCGGCTTTTGATTCTCTGGTCTTTTTTACGCTACTTTTTTTTTGTAGAATCACACTCAATTTTAACGGACTATACAGCTATTAAAGATTAATTTCAAGTTTATTTATTTATTTAATTTTTACAACACTTGCAAAAAATGTTCAAAATACAAACTGTAAATACAAATCTCGGGTCAAGATGGACTCTCGTCGACATCAGTTTGCGTCGAGATGAACACGCAACGAGATGATCTCGTGTCAAAGTGATTTCATTTCAAAGCGATGGTGTCGAGACGGCAGCGTCAAAGTTGCCGCGTCGAAATAAGGCGTACCGACTCGCTTTACATGATTATTCAGTGTCTCCATTTAGTGTGCAATTGTTCGATTATAGACTTAAAATTTTTTTTATCTATGCAGAGTGATTCAGCTTGATGCGTACATTGGACCCATACTTCTTATCCCTAGATTAAGCGGTTTTCAAATTATTCGCATTATATTAAAATTTTTAATAGATATACGACATCAAAGAAATTAGTACCATCAATTGTAAGTTATTAACTTAAATGGCGAAAAGTCGCCATTTAAGTCAATAACGAACGAAATAAAATTAATTTTAAAGTATTATCAAGTGTAATATAAGGAGGAAGTGTATATATTTGAACATCTCAAAGAAATTAGTGTACCGTAGAAGTTATTGTAGAGATAAAAATTATTTTCTGAGGTGCTAAATTGTCCTTCGAAAATCAATGGAAAAGTATCTAACATGTAGTATACGTGATATAAGCAGTTGTTGATTCATTCGATAAAATCCAACTTTTTTTTTTAAAGTATGAATATGAATTACGGGTCAAATGTACTCAACCTTTCACGAGTTATTCGACGGTCACCCTGTATATATGAAAGTATTTTTAAAACGTGCAAGTCTATTTGGGAAGCATGCTCACACTTTTTCGGACAAGTAGTCTGGGGGCCCATAATCGTACAATTACACATTAAATGAACACACTGTATATACACCATATTATTGTTTATTTTTATATATGTTGTCGTTGTTTTGAGGTCTACAAAAATAATATTTCTACCATCTTACGGTTTGTTTCGGATCCTAGTTGCTCTAGAAGATTCACTGCACGTTCTACTAGGTGGCGCCCTATTATTTATCTCTTCAGTGTAAAAGCTTTCGATCTAATTACTCGTAAGTACACCCACGATCCCTCTCCGAAAAGCCAAGCTGAGGGCCAGGTTTTCAACATTGATTAAATTTTATAGTTTGTATAGAAATAAACACCTTGCCCATTCCACAATGTACTTAAGACATACGTGCTCACTGCCCGAGTTCCATCTTTACATGGTCCACAATTTTGCGAAAACTTCGTAGTCTTCAATCGGGTACACTGATGTAGTCAAGTTATCCACGTAGAACAATACCTTCAACTTATCAGCCATGTCTGAGTCATGATGAAGGTTGTTGAAGTGTTAAACCAATGTGGCACCAAGGTGAAATATATTAAAAATAGACGAACATGCTGGTAACTCATGATTTCTTCTTTTTATTAAAGAAGCTTCTGAAATAAATTAAAACGATTTATAGATGCTGCTTAAACTTTCAATATTACAGGCACTACGTAACAACAATTTATTCTTATCTAAGGAATCAAATTCAATCTCTAGTCAAAAATTTTAATACGTAAATCGATAGAAATCAAATTAATTTTTAGATTAGTTTAGTGATTAGATTAATTCACTGTCACATTTTCAGTACCTTGATTTGCAGGTATATGTGTCCACTGCCTGAGTTCCACTTTTATATTCCATAATTTTCCTTGAAAATTTCTTAGTCTTTAATCGGGTATACTGATGTAATCAAGTTGTACACGTAGAACGATACCTTCAACTTGTCAGCCATCTCTGAGTCATCATGAAGGTTGTTGAAGTGTTAACCAATGTGGCACCAAGGTGAAATAGCCAAAAACTAGACGAACGTTCTGGTAAATCATAATTTCTTCACATTTACTGTCCTTCCACTAAAGAAACTTCTGATATGTTTGATCTTTAGGTTGCATACCAACCATCTGAAAGGCTTTTTGAATATCCGGCAATACTCATGCAGACTAAACGGAAGAAGTATCTAGGCAACATTCATCAATTATCAATCCTCAAAAATCAACCGTTATTTTATTTGGCAATAAAAATCACGTAGAATTTTTAAATGACAAATTTTGCTTAAAGAATTTCAAATATAAAGGAATTATTTCGCCACCTCAACACACATCAACTCTGTTTGAACGCTCTTTTCAATTTCAAAATCGCCTAAACTTGATTATTGTTATTAATCTTAATACTGTATATCTTTGGAACTAACTATTATTTTTAAATAATATTTTGCTACTTCACTTTTACTTATTTTACATTTTTATTTTATTTATATAATTATATTTTAGTTATTTATGTGTACATTAGAATAGGTAATACTTTGATGCAAGTAATTGTAAATATCTAAGGAGCCAATGGAAGATCAAGGGTGGGGAAACCACTAATTTGAATTGGCTGTCTTATGATTTTTCAACTTATATTAGGAATATTTATCTTTTGTTCATTTACACTATCTTTATGTTGAAAAATAAACTTCATTATTATTATTATTATTAAGTGACTTACATTTTTCTGAGTTTCGACTTGTCTGATAAATCCCTTACCTAACCATTTTTTAAGACTTGATCGTAATATGCTAATTTGGGTTCTTTCTTTAGCTTTGAAATAGTGGTCATCAATCCTTTATGTATAGTTCGAAATTAAGATCGACGGTAATTTAACCATGGGCTGACCATCGTCAATATGACAAATAATAAATGTTGTTGTTAGATGTTCTTGTTGCATCTTCTTTCAGTTCTATTTCGAATTTTATCCACCAAAGTGGCAGATCAATCTTGGTAGGTATCAATCTATTGGTGGTACCTGACCTCGCTTTATTTTTGTCGATTGTCCCCGATATAGTCAACTGTCAACAAAACTCTGTGGCTTCCAGTACAACACAAGCTAGGCTAAACGAGTTTGCTCCCACCTTTTGGGCAGGGATGGTGTAAAGAAAGATCTTGAAGCACACAACAGACGATTCATCAATATTCGGAACATTTACATGAATCGGCGATCCTTCTCTTGGATTATTTTTCACCTTTCCGTTGTTGTAACTAAAAGAGCAGCCCTTTCCGTCATTTCTTTGATCCATTAGGAATTACAAACCCTATAATTAAATTTCCGAAAAAGGTGCTACAGAGCATGTGAGTTCAGAAATTTGACTGGGACGAAGTGCTGCCATCCGATATTTAATGTTAACTCAACCACTGCCTAAAACAAGTGTTCCAACTTAAAGATGTTTGGATTCCCGTGATTGCCTATTTTCAAATGCTTCTTGTCAAGTTCATGTCTTTTGTGATGTTTTAGCCAGCGACTCGAGCTACATTATACAGTTCAAAAGTCATTTCATTTGGGAAATTACAAAGATCACTAGTATCCCAAAATTAAAACTTATAGCTGCTGTGATGGAAACAAGACTGAGTAAGCTAGTGAAAAAAAAATTCAAAAAAACTTCAGAAAGTCTTGAAAGGGCAATCCTGGAATGGTCCGCCATAGTCAACACCAGTAATATAGAAAGGACTCTCGCGGACTACTCGTTTGACAATAGAGCGAGCTGAAGTTGTTCAGAATCGATCATCTGTCAGAGAGAATAATAATAATTAAAGCATTCGTATATGTTCCCGACTAACAATTAGTTTGGAGTGATGCTGTTTTCCGGAAAGCAGCAATGGATGTTTTTTGTTAAAGAAAAATTGGGAGTTAAAAAACCTACCGCCAACACAAAGGATTACATGATTGTCCCCAAATGGATTTAAGCTCAGCAGTGCTGCGGATGGTTTTAAAGATTTGTTAGCCAGTAATTGTTTTATTTCATCTGGAAATGTTTCCGTTTGAGAGATTTTAACTAAACAGAAAAGCATACTGGAGTAGTTGGTGATAGATATTGGAAAATCCAGTTCCACGGCGTACGATTTAACCGCATCTTTTGCTTCAGAAGGGTCTAAACTTAAGGAAAAGGGCCCCGAATAAAAGGAATGGAGTCGATAAACCTTCCATCGGCATTTCTACGACAAGTTTTCATAAAATGAGCTTTGCAGGCCGATTCTTCTGATGAGCGCACCTTTTCTACAGGATAATTCTCAAGCTCCCAGAATTTCAAGATACCATCGGAAAGATTATCTTTAATGCTAATGTTGTATCTAACTTGAGTAGATACTGAAGAGTTTACAGGACCAGATAGAACACATCCAAATTTAGTTTTTGTAGAGTCAGTAGATTGGGCCCTAATTGTATTTGACCTACACATAATAAATTAAAGAACTGTGAGCAACCAATTAAAAGATCTGTATCACCAGGCTTGTCAGAGTGGGGATCTGATAACTGAATATTGGATGGAATTTGAAACATATTGCGATCCACGTGCAGACGAGGAGAGACGCCGGTTATTTCATCCAAAACCAACCACGACAGTGAGATTTGAAAATTGGAGTAATGTGAGCGTACTACTAGTTCACACTTTGAATTGATGCGAACTGCAGAGTTGCTTATTCCAGCAACCATAATGATGGCATCACAGATACGCACCTTAAGTTTCTTGCAAAGAGATGATCAATTAAAGTGCGACTGCGAACCCGAATCAAGCAAAATACTAACAGAATGGGAGTTGCCGTCGAAATCAAAAATTTGACCAGACGCCGTTGGTAACGAAACGCATTTGAACAGAACACCAAAATTGTTTGAGATCGATCGGGTTGGTCAGCAATCACAAAACTTCTGATTGAACTTGAGGAGTGTCATCAAAGGAAGGTGTAGCGTGTAAAAGAGAGGGATGCCTTCTTCTGCAAAGACGACAAGAATACCTAGATCCCCCTGTGAAGACAATTGATGCAGAGCCTTAATTCTTTGGTTTTGTCTAACCTTTGTTGGTTTCAGATTGAACCTGTTCGAATTCTAAACGATTTTTAATTCAACATTAGACAAAATAAATTTAAATCGCTTGAATGAAACGATTTTTAATCATAAACGAAAACACACTATAGCACAATAGGATCAAGGTCAAGTCTACTTACGATGTACCTACACCTGTGAGCGATGGATCCCAAATGGCATTTTGTAAAAACTTGAATAGTAAACGTAAAAATGCAGAACATGCGTTCAAAAGTACTAAGCAAACCACTTCGGGTATTCAAACAAAAGTCAGTGAGACGTTTACCGTTACGTTTTACCTAGGTACATACAATGTAAAAGGATAAACTTGTGTACGTATAGAAAAATTTCTCAAGTTTCTCTAAATTTGTTTATTCAAACTTATGTTTTTCTTAATTTATTGTAACAATTCAAATCGATTACTAAGTTTGTAGTTTATCCGGCTCGAAGGACCAATCACACTTTTTTCCCTAGATTTTGCAGCATTTAGTTACTTAAGCAAAAATTAAACCAAACAAAAACAAGATTAGAAACACTCAAAAGAAATGATTTAACTATTGTACATATATACATAGAAAAAAGTGAGTGTCTCTTGCGGGTTTAACAAAGCAACTGTGTTTCTTGGTAAGCGAGGGGTGAGCATTGCACCCCCGTACAAGGATTCCGGAATAACCCGAAAACTAGCGACATATAGAAAAAATGTCGTTTTTGACACTTACAGACCAGAACAGTATATCTTATTATGAATTAAGTTATAAACAGCTTACTATTTGATTTCTCCTTGTTTGCAAGGAATCAATTTTGAACATGTGCTGGGATACTTAAAATCATGAGAGAGGATAGACACCGATTAGTATATACAAGATAAATTTCACAAGTTTACTGTCAAATAGTACTCCTCGCTTCGGAATTTTCTTGTTAGTGGTGTAGTAATTATAATTATAGGATTTAACTTCTAGTTGAATGACAATTCAAGACATTTATCAATGTTTAGATGTAGACCATTGCAAGTAGAGTATTAGGAAGGTCATTGATAAATATTACGAAAAGTATCGGTCCCAAATTGGAACCTTGTGGTAGACCCGACAATGGAACAAAAATCTGTACAAACATTTGTGTATCTAACCTGTAAAGCTTTCACATTTTGTTATTTTAAATTGTTATTAATGACCCTTATACAAATCAAAAAAATCATTTAACACATGTTCTTAGGTCAGAAATCAAACTGGTTTAAATTTATTCTACAAAATTGAAAGGACAAATAAAAAAACAAAACGTTATTACTTTTCTTTTATATAAATTTATTTTATTTATTTTTTTCATTATTTAAATTTGATTTTCATAAAATGACGAAAGTATGAAGTGTAATAAGAAAATGAATGATGAGTATAAAGTAAAAGAGAATCAGATAAAAGAAAATATATGAAAATAATGCAATTAGAGTAAAAATAGAATTAGTAATACTAATGTAAATTTGAAAATATACTCAATTTGGGACACATTGTATAATATTTAATTAGAAAAAATTTCATATATCGTTAGACGGGTTAAAATTGCTTTATATACGTTTTAAATGTGTACAAAAAATGTCAACCAACTTCAAAAATTCTTAGTTCTCGTAACATCAATCGTGGGACAAACGTTGACTCTATTTCACATGATAGTTTGTTAAGATAAAATTTGGAATCGCAACAAAGGCTTACGTATTTTTATTTTGTCTACGGCAACGAAAGATTAATAATCGGAGCACGCTATGTTTTTATGCCACGGTTTTAAATCATCCATTAAAAGTTTTTTATGTGCATCAAAACAAAAAAAAAAGAAGAAAAGAAAAGGTATAAGGTTAGCAACCTATAGATAATCTTTAACATAATCGAAATTGGTAGGTACATCACCACAGTGTCATAATAAAATATTGAATGAATAATGCTACTTGAATTTAATTAATTCCGAGAAAAGAAAATTGTTTAAAACAAAAACAAACTACACCGCATTAATGAGAACGTTTTTTACGTCGGTCGATCGATTCCCGATAAATTAAAAAAAATTCCTAAAACGTTGTTTTTTTTTAAAAACGCAAAATTTACCAGATTATTTGTTTGTTGCATTCCGCGCGTAATTGAGATCTATACGCATTTAATTGAAGAAACTACGTTTAAATGCAATGGCGTCGACGAGAAGTCTGATTTTTTGATATAATAATGACTCAGAGGTCACACCATATGAGTACCAAAGATATTTGAGAAATGAGTTGTGGTACTATCAGCGGTCATTCCACGTATTTACACGCCTGACTCATACAAACCACTCTTCAAATACAATCTGATTGCAGAATACTTTTTTACATAGACATTGATAATTAAAATTAGATGAAGAAAGTAAGAGTCGTTAGAAAAAATTTAAAATATGCGTTTGTCATCGTTTTGTAATAAATTATACTCGATTTCATTGACCCCTGCTAATAAATAATAACAGCTTGATTTTAAACGAAGAGTAAAGCACGTTTGAAGTGCTGCTGAAGAAAGGCGAGTCACCGCAGACATCTGACGTTAATTGATTCATAATCTATCGAATAAATCAATTTTGACCGCAAACTGAATGAGAAAATTTCTAGATTGTGGTGGGTTATTCAATCTGCTGTAGGTTTGATACAACGACGGCAACATGAATATATTCATTATGTAAATAAGAGACCTCGTTTTTCCAAACATAAAATAAGATTGTAAGAAATCGACGTTTATAGATCCTGCAGAACAATGACGTCGACAAAAAAATTTTAAGACGTTTTGCTTCGATTGATATATTGAACGATCAAAAATGTGGGTAAAGTTCTTGAGTCACTAAGTTAATCTAGATCGTATTTTCCTATACCAATTTTTACTGTTAATCATGGTTTTCCGTACAACCACTGAAGTATCTTATCAGATCAATTATTGAACAAGCAGAAACAAAGTCTTTACAAGACTTTTGTTTACGAAAGTTATTTAGACAAAAGAGGGTATTGAACATTCATAACTTTATTACTGCTGATACTGATTCATAAAACACTAGAGACAACAGTTACTAATTGGAACATGAATAATCTGTAGTTATGAGTCTGCACAAATCTGTGTTATTTATTTTATATCATTTTTAGTTTAAAACTTTACTGTATTTCAATGATACTTGATTATTCAAACTCCAAAGGCTGTACCTACAGTTAATAGTTTTAATTTTTTTCCTGAAAAACAGGTCGATGCTTGAAATGAAAAATTCTCTATTTTGATATAATAAAGAAAATAATAAAAAATATTTTATGGTGGTGTTACATACAAATTTACTATTTTTAGTTATACAGGGTGCTCCAATTTCAGTTTTTGTAAATTTTTTTGAGAAACCATCTCTAACTAAATAATTCTTAGAAATTTTAAATGTGTCACTATATGCAAAACAGATTCAGTTCTATTTGTAAAGTTTTTATTATGTCAATTTTAATGAAGGGTGTATGATAGACGTAGTCAAATTATGTAGTTTTGAAGTATGTAGTCATCCTTACTTTATATTGTTAAATAACACGCCTTATTTTTGATCTTAACTGATTCTATTTTTATTAAAGTTACTTAATGCAATTTTCAAATATTTTCAGGTTGGTTCGTTAAATTAAATTATGAATTTTTCGAAAACACGAACGAGCCAGAAATGAGGTAGCAAAGCTACTTATAAAAAATAAATTGACGAGTGACATACAGATATGGGAAGCAGTGAATAACCGTATTATAAAAATAAGGATGAAAATTGGGGACAACCAATAACAATAATAGGAATATTTCAACAAACGGCGACATACGTGCTGATAATAACGAAGACTTCTATAACCTATTAAGTGAAGAAATAGAAGAAGTCAACAAAAACGACGAACTTATTATAATAGGAGGTTTGAACAGCAGAGTGGGAAAAAAGAAAATGACAATATAGTAGGAAGGTTTGGCGAAGAGATCGAGAACGACAATGGAAGAATGCTAATCAGTCTATGCGGAGAACATAAACTGATGATAGCAAGTACGTTCTTCAAACACAAGGAGATACATAAATACACATGAAGACACCAAAGGTTGGGACTGCTTACCTCAATTTACTGCAGAACACACTGTATACGTTTTTGGAAGACATTCCTTTGAATTAGAGGCAAAAAATGTGGTTCCAGCATGATGGTGCTCCAGCTCATTTTTCCATGGCCGTTAGAGAGCATTTACACCAAATTTTGCCACACAGATGGGTAGGAAGGGCGGGACCTGTTTTATGGCCTCCAAGATCGCCTAATCTGAATCCTCTAGATTTCTTTGTTTGGGGATATTTAAAGACATTAGTATATGGTACTCCTGTAAATAGCCTGGAAGAGCTGCAGCTACGGATTAATCAAAAATGTCAAAAAATCCAAACCAAGGAGGATGTTTTCAAAATAGTTCGAATATCGTCGAGACCAAGATGTCGTGCATGGACGGAGGACATTTTGAATTTTTCTGTAACTTTGTTTTTTGTTTCTTGAAAGCTTCCTTTGTCGGTTTATTCCTAATAAAATAAAATGTTTGAAAAACGAATAGTGGTCCATATCTCCGCAACCGTTACTTTGCGGACCCATGTTTATTAAGACTTTTCTGCTTATTTTGGTTCATACTATTACATCCTGAAATATTTTAAACTCTTTTTTAACACCCTGTATATTATAAGGGTTTCTACAGCTAATGCTATTTACCTTCTCTCAGCCAATTCCTCCACTCTTTTTTGTCTTCCCAGTCTCCGTCTTCTAATTCTCTTTTTTCCATGGCCTCATCTACGTCATCTCTCCAAGATCTTCTCCGTATTCCTCTCTTCCTTTTTCCCATAGGGCTCCATTCTGTTATTTTTTTATCCAATTGCTTTCACTGCTTCTTCTTACATGTCCGTACCAATTCAGTAGTTTCTCTTCTATTCTACTTGTAGCATCTTTTGTACGTCCATTCTGTTCATTAAGAATTCGTTCTGTTCGTACTACCCTGCAGCATCTCCTCCAACATTCCATTTCAACCGTGTTGATTTTTGATCTATTTCTTTTATTTATCGCCCAGGTTTCCGCAACATATGTCATAATACTCTCTATCATTGACCCATATATTCTTTTTTTGTGTTTTTGTTATATGTTTGTCCCATAGTACCGAATTTAGTTGTTTAATGCAAGTTCGGGCTTGTCCGAGTCTACATTTTATGTCCTCCTCTGATGTTCCTTGTTTTGTTATAATGCTTCCTAAATATTTGAAGCTGTTTGTTTCTCTAATTTGTCTGTATTCATCTATTTCCAGTATCTCAAGTCTTTCTACGCTTGTTGTTAAGCATTCAGTTTTATCAAAATTAATTTCTAGCCCTGCTCTGTTGTATTCGTCTTTAAGCTTCCAAACCATAAAACTAAGATCTTCTTCGTCTTGTGCGATAACCATCTGGTCATCCGCAAAGCTTAGGGTATATAAATAATCATTACGTACTGGGACACCCATTCCTTCGCATTTTTGTTTCCATTTTTTTAGATATGTTCTAAGTAGATCTTAAAGAGTGTAGGTGATGTTGAGCAACCTTGTAGGAGACCTTTAGTTGTTTGAAATTTATTGCTTAGCTTTTGTCCTGTCTTAACTTGTACTCTGTTGTTCTGGTAAATTGCGCAAATTACTTGTATACGGCTTCTCTGTATTCCCATTTCCTGCATTGCCTCACATAATCAGTTTCTTGGTACCGAATCATATGCTTTCTGTATGTCAATAAATGCTACGTGGATCTCCCTATTTTTTGCTTTTTTCTTTTCTATTAATTGTCTGATTGTATATATATGTGGTCAACACAAGATTTCCCCGCTGTGAATCCTGCTTGATTTTTTTCGATTTTCTCGTGTATTTGGTTTTCTAATATGTTTTTTATTATTTTTCAGTATAATCTGCCAATTGATGATATTATGCTGATCTCCCTGTAATTAGTGCATTTCTTAAAAATTGAAATTATATAAGCCTCAGTCCATTCGTCTGGTAGTCCGTCTCCATTAATTGCTCTTTGAAACATGTTTCTTATCATCCCACATAGCTTAGTTGTTCCATACTTAATTAATTCATTTGTTATGCCTCCTGGTCCAGTAGATTTATTGATTTTTAGCGTTTTTATTGCTTTTTCTAATTCATCATATTTTATTGTTATTTGTGTTAAGTTTGTATTCATATATACTGGGTTTATCCGATTTTATAAAAATTGATGCTTATTTTCTGTAAATAACTGTTGGTAGTAGCTTTCCCACTCTCTCTGTGATATGTACTGGATGTTAATCTTTTCGGTTGTATTAGTTTTAGTGCTCTTCCACGATTCCGAGCATCTCGTTCCTCCTACATACTGTTCTATTTCCTGACATGCCTTTTCCCATTTTTCATTTTTGTTTCCGTTTTGGTGTTCAGTCATCTTTCGTACAAGACTTTTTTCTCCGTTATTACTTCTTTTGTTTTCTGACTTATGTCTACTTTCCAGTTTTTCTGTCTAACTTCTTCTTCGCCTAAGGCTTCGAAAGCTGCTTGTTTAATGCAAAGTTTTACGTGTTTGTATGTTTCTTCTATAATTAAATTCTAACTGCCCGTCTAATCTACGTTGATATAAGTCTCGTATTGTTTCGTCCTGTAACAGCTATAGTTTTAGTCTTTTTGGTTTTTCTTAAGGATCGGCTTTTTCTGGGTTTGCTTGTTTGATTATGCTGTTTTTGTTTCTCCTTTGGGACCATGGAAAGTATAATTGAGCTACCAGTAGTTTGTGATCGGTTCCACTTCGGCGCCCCTTTTTGCTCTTACGTCCTTTATTATGATTGATGTTTGCTGTTTTACAATAATGTAGTCTATAATGGATCTTAGTTTGCGAGTGTTTTGTGTCCAGGTGTATTTGTGAATGTCCTTGTGTTTGTAGAACCCGTTTGTAATTTTTAAATTGTTCAATTCACATATCTCTATTATTCTCTCTCCATTATCGTTAGTTTCATCTTCTCCGAACTGCCCTACTGTTTGTTAATTGTTTTTTTCGGTTCTTCCGTTTATTTCTCCTGCTATTAATATCTCGTGTTTGTTTCTTGTATTTTCTATTTCTTGTTCCAGTGTATTCATAAACTTTTCTTTTTCTGCCGCAGTACTATCATTTGTGGGACCGTAAACGACGAGTATTACTACCTCTCTTCCATAAACAGTCTTGTTCAGTTTTATTATTCTTTCGTTGATAGGTTTTCATGTTGTCATTAGGTTTTTCCACTTTTTCTTTAGTAATATTCCTACTCCTGCTTTTGTTCTCTCTTTTCTTACTCCGCTCCAGAAGTGTAGTGTTCCATCTATTTCTTCTGCGCCGTTTTCTTTTTTCTTTGTTTCTGTTGTGATCTTTATGCCTATGTTATTTTTCTTAATTTCTTGTGTTACTTCTGTGCTCTTTGTTCTCCATCCTTGTATGTTTCAAGTAGCGTAGGTGAGCTTTCTTTTCTTGGTCTTTTCCTTTTTGTTTTTGTTTTTTTGGACGAGACATAAGCTTTGGTTTGCTAATCGACTTAAAGCAGAACTGCCCCCCGCTCATATTCGTTGGGGCTCCCTTTATTGAAGGTGTGGATTATCACCCGGGAAAATGTTTTGTTTGAATTTTTCATTCTGCTGTTGGTTGTATTAGTTTTTCCCATTGGGGTTTTACGTGTGTTAGGTTGCTAATTCCTAACGCCACAACCCTCCTTTTTTACCCGGGTTTGTGACCGGCAGTGATGACCAGCAGCTACTCAATCTACCCCCTGGCCACCCCAAGCGGAGTTATTATTAAGGACCTAATAATAATTAAAAGGGAACGAACGTTAATGATGAAAGATGTCAGAGTTTATAGACAACCGAGATGTGGATTGGACCACCACATGGTAATAGGGACATTTATTAATTAAAGGAGAAAGGTAGGGAAGAAGCAGTATTTTTATTTTCGAAAATAGGGCTGTCGGGGGTTCTTGGGACCCCTGACCAAAATAAGATGCATATAGTTGTATAGAGAATTGAAAGGTCTTTCAGATGATGTACCTGCCTACCAATCATGCTTTTTAAGATTTTGTTGACATTTCGTGGTCAATTTGTCTTTGGAAGATGACCCCTCCAAACAAAATTAAGGTGTCCGAGAGTTTTTTAAAGTGTAAGATAGCTCCAAAAAACGGTCTGTTTTGTTTTCAGTGGGCCACCCTGTACATGAACAGTTAAAGTTAAGCATTGACGAAGCAGCCAGAGAAGCCTTAGAAACAAAAAAAAGCATAACACAAGAGAAGTACTTAGTAGAGAATTAGAAAAAAAATAGAACATAAGAAAAGGCTATATTATAAATGGCTATCGAATAAAAATCATGAATATGTAATTCACTAAGGGAAGGGTTAAAGTATATATTCTAACATGTCACATGATTACTGTAGTGGGTTTTACTAATTGTTGTCTAATTACAACTTGCATAAACTATAATTTTAAGAAGAAAATATGTAGTACACGAGATGTGTTTGGTAATCATTTTAAAAACCTGATCAAATCTCAAGAAGTAAAAATAATCACTGTATACTAAAAAAAAAGGGTTTAAGTGAAAGTTGTACAAAATGGCATTTACAACAACTTTGGCTGTATAATTTTTTGTATAATTGAAGATTTTGTTTAAAAAAATCCACGTGATTATCGTATCTCACTAATTAATTGTAGGACAAAAAATAGAAGTTGTGCAAATAAAATTGGAAATAATTATCAATTGAAGAAAATTTTTTTTTGATTTTTGAAAATTAAAAGCTTACTAAAATGCTTTTCAGCGGGACTATTTACGCCCTATATCCTCCGTTATAATTTTTAGGTATTAATTCAATTCGTCAAAAAAATGTAAACAATAGGCGTTAAAAATTTTCCATATAAAAACCGCCCTTTTCATGTAAGAACTAACTTCTATTTTTACCCTCTGAGGAACGTCGACGTCTATTGTAAAAAATCTCACAGGTTCAGTTAGGCCACGTTCAGATAGTACTTTCTTATGCGCCAATTCTTAAATATTTTTATGTTAAATTAACATTGATAATAATTATGAGTTAATATTGTGTGTAGTCATTTTCATTCAAAAGCAAGCGGTGGCAAAAAAAATTTTGTCCTTGCATAAAATTTACCCGAGAAAACATTCATCACTGTCAATTTTTAGGTTATATTTATATTACGTTTTAATGCAGAGTTTCACGCCCCCACGCGTGATATTGTAGAACTTTCTCTGTACACTAGAGAATTAATTTAATTTTACGGCATACGGCCCAGTTTTTTATTTGAAACCTCATGATTATTAATAATTGGGGTTAAATAATTATGCAGGGTAAGCACTTGTAAGCATTAAATGTTAGAAATACTTATTCACATTTTGTATATGTTTCAAAGCAATTTCAATAATTGTTTTAATGGTGTTTTACGTTATACACATTTCCAAACTCTATGCCTTTTTACAAAATACTTATATCTCTAGATTGGGTTTTATTTTTGTTGCCGGGCGTACAAAGCGATTTTGTGTTTTACGGGGTTCTTTCATCATTTGTAGTATTATGTGTAACTTTTATAATAAATTAAAGTTTGATTTAACCAATTTAATCCTGACATTAAAAGAGCCTTTTTATATACTATACAAATACTGTTTTCTTTTGGAGCAAAATATGTTTAGATTGTTAACTACCCTACTTCTAAATTGTCTTAGATTAAATAACCATTCAAACGTAACATTACAAAGAAATGAATTCTTTAAACTACTTACTTTTAAATAAACTAACGATAAGTACCAATACAATAGACAAAATTATGTATTATAGAAATCCCGAGATTAGGTGTATTGTGTTTTCAAGGACACAATTAGTGCACTTGGTATTACTAATAAAAGAATAACAACAGAAACTAGAAATTGCTGGATATTAAAAGAAAAGTCGGACTATTGTGATAGGACTGCTTTTTTACTCATTTTAAGTAATGGTTGTGTTTTTTAATGTTTCAAATTTTTAATTAATTAATTTTAAGGCATTAACTGAAGAAGATATGGCAAAACGTCTTTTTAAAACAATAAAAAAGTTTATTAGCTGTTTTGTTTCAAACAATCTGCGTCACTAATAAACTAAATTACAACAGCAGTAAAATCCAAAATCAATTTATAATCATTTTTTGTGTTTAACAAATTTAGATGGTGTAACGTTTTGCAAAATATACTAAACTAAACCACCAAGTGTTTATAAGATTAAGTTAATTTAATACTTGATAGTTCAGTGAAAATAGGTTTTGACCCAAGAATCGGTCGTAGCAGCATGAATTTTGCATACCACTAGTTTTTAACACGAAATTACAAAAAAATGGTTTACCAAAAAACCCGCGACCAAACCCAAAAAATTGAATTGAAAATGAAAAATCTACGTTTTTTCCAATAAATAATTTTTGTAATAGGATGAAAAAACATTTAATTCTTTTTAAAAAAGGTCAATAGTAGTTTTCATTTCATACAAAAACTGTTTGAACCCAGACAGTACTGCCGCCAATGCCATTTCTGGTGACGGTGCTCTGCTACAAGAAAAAATTCAAACTGATTTCTTTTCGTTAAGCCCTCGGCTTTCATAAACCAAAAATATAGATGTTTCATGACTTTTTCCTCTTTTTCCATAACTCTACTACGCTGTAACACAGAGCGTCCGAAATTCATGAAAATCTCAGTACATCGATAAGTGTGACAATAATTTGTTAACATATACTTTGCTCAGACTATAATTTATCGTTTGAGATTAATAAGAAACTTCTGGATCATTTAGCCCCTAAGAAAATTGTAATTTACTGATGTCTGATTTTCCTATTTTATATTTTCTTGGCATTTATTTCCGTAAAAATTGAATAAAATTTTCCACAAAGTTCTTGCAAGAAAAATAGAATATACAATTTCAAGCTTGTGCTTCGAGCAACACATTGGCATTGTTGCATTTATCCAAAGTATTCTCAGTTACTT
This sequence comes from Abscondita cerata, assembly GCA_030710515.1. NCBI lineage: Eukaryota > Metazoa > Arthropoda > Insecta > Coleoptera > Lampyridae > Abscondita > Abscondita cerata. Next base: position 68,470 of record JALBCR010002698.1, read on the forward strand.
CACAAAACCAAAAAGGCAGTCATCTTTCGAATTCAATTATTGGGCACACCCCAGAATAGCCCGTGCCCTTGAAAAACAAGCTAAATAATTTACCTTAATTTCTGGCTCAGCCATGGGTTACCCATTATCGCAGAAAATAATTCCTGACGCATGCGCAGTATCTAGGTTTTCTGTATAGTACACGCCTTGACAATCTTCGTAAAATGTATGATAAGGGATGCGAGAAAACAGCAGTAATTGTATCACAAGATATTGACGTTCTCGTGCTTCTGACCGGTTTAATCCTGGTGACCAGCCCAAAAAAATATTTCTAGATCTTGGCCAAAGGGAATAACAAGAAAAATACTATTTATCTAAAAGTCCTTCTGAATATCCATTTTGCCGGAAAAATCTGTTATTCATTCACCACTTTAGAGGTTGTGATACAACTTTGACGTTTTTTAAGAAAAGAAAAAAAGAAATAGTCAAATCTTTTGAGATAATAAGTGATAATATAAAGTTTTTGGTGAAACAGTCAGTTGAGGTTTTCAGAAAACCAAATCGAATTCAACAAGAAATTTTTAAAGCAGAGTCTATTACTTTGTTAAGTTTATACAATGTTTCAAGTTCAGAAATAGATATTGACAATTGTCGTTACATATCATCATCAAGGCATGCACTCAACTTGGCTACTTTGCCACCAACATCTGTTGCAGCGAGACAGCACTTTAACAGAGTATATTTTCAGGTTTAACGGTGGTTATTCAATGATCCCATGACCCGGGAAGTTTGGGGGTTGTTCGCCAAAAACTTTTTTATATCAACCAAGATGATGCAGCAGCCTGCTCTAGAGACACTTTTGAAAATGATTTTTTGTCAATGTACGAAAGGGTTTGTTGGCAAAGCTTGCTCGTGTCACAAAAGTGGTTTATCATGCACTGCTCTTTGTTAATCTTGCAACTCTGATTCCTGCAAGAATTGCAGAGTGCTTATTGATGACGATTCTGATGAAAATGATGATCCTGAAACTCGATTGATAACCCGGAGGATGTGATGAAGATATTTGAATTCGTTCTAATATTTTTATATTAAAATTTACTATACATCTCATGTATATTTTTCTAATTTTCAGTTTTTTCAATGTGCTTTTCATTGTTATACAATTTCTTCTCATCTTGATGATGGCGTTTCAAAAAGGAACTATGAATAAAATTGTATGGTCAGGAAATGTTATTTTCAAATTGCTATTACGTTCATTGATAAGTAACTAAGTCATGAATATAAACTAAAAACATATTCTTCCACTTTTCTTTATCATTACAGAACAGTTCAGAACATTTTTTCGCACTTTCAAAGTAATTCTCATCATTTTCAGCTCGGAAAAGTATGATTAGTAATGAATTCCTAACCTAACCTAACCTCATGTACAGTATTCTACAATTATTTCATCTAAATTAGCATCTTTTTTTTTATAGAAGCCATTTTACTGTAGTTCCAACGTTTTACGAAAAATCCCAAAAACTACATTTCGAATATTAAACTAAAAATTTTTATTCTGATTTGGTTGGGATTTTTGGTAAACATTTTGGTATCAAGAAGCTATATGCCAAATTTCATGCTACTCCAACTATTCTTGGTTTTGGGGTAAAATTCGACTATGCATACTGGAATAGATATAGAAAGGTTATAAAATTTTGTTATTTTTAAGATAAAAAAAATTTCGGATTGTTCTTATTAAACTAAAAAATTTTTTATATCAGCTCAATCAATGTACACATTTGGGTCAAACAAAATTAAGGAATCTATGAAATTCTATAATTAGGTAGTTAAATACGTATTCTATCAGATTAAAAAACTTTCCCAAAGTGATATGAACTATGATTCAAAAAAATTGCTAATTTTCACAATTGAAAAAAGTTTCAAACAAAGTTGTATGTACCTAGTTTAAGAGAAATGAGATGAGAAATGCAACCGATTTTCAAAAAAATATTTTTCATTACTATGCATGCGCAAGGCCGTACAGTTCTCCTTATATTTCATTTATTCATTCTTTGATTAATAATATCAGATAGAAATATAGTACTGATTATTACTAAATCAACACAATTTATTGTAGAAATCCTAAATTTTTAGTAAATAAAATTTTTATAAAGATTTTAAGTATTTTTATAGCAAAAATTAACTTTAAAATTAAGCTTTGTAGGTTTATGTTATTTCTGCAAATTTTGCTTAGAATTATTTTAATAATTAATAAAAAAATGTCTTTTGCAAACTTTTTGTTCTAATACCTACTTTTTCATCTTATTAAAACCAAACCGGACTTGTTTACAATGGGGGGAAAAATATCAACCTTGAAATTTAGATTTTTTTTATACTTCGTTTAAACTTAAGTTTAACATACGTATAATTTCAATAATTTGACATATTTCTATAAAAAGTTAACGAAACATACTTCAAAGTCTATATTTTTAAATGACTATTTTGTTTTACAAATTTTCATTATCAAACTTAAATGGTGTATTATTTTTATGCACAGGGCAAAATCACGTCTTATTTTAATAAATGCAAATATCTTTTTCAGGCTAAATATGAACTCTTGAAAATTCACGAACACATAAATAAATATTTTTAGTAGCGGTTACATATAGTGAGAACATATGTATTTATAATAGAGCAGTGAAAGGTGAGGTAAGAATGCCGAGAGTAGCGCTTTGTATGATATATATAGTGCGAACGTTTAGTTTAGAATAATTTATATGTCCCAGATTGTTTACGACAAAAACCCTCGGACAGGTCAATTTTGTTTTTTTAAAGCGCATATTTCCAGAAATTCAAATTAATTTTTTATCACCTCTACTTTTTGCAATGATGTCATCGATAATTTTTTTAAATGGCACTAGAGACATTTTACAAGTATTTTTGAAACGAGTGATAAAAATTGTCTCCAAGTCATTATATCAGTTGGTAACAATCACTTATTACAAATAACGAACCATTTTTTTTAAAGTAAAGGTGCCATTTAAAAAAAGTATCGATGACGTCATTGAAAAAAATAGAAGGAGTAAAAATGAATCTGAATTTCTGAAAATATGCCCTTATTATTAGTATATTACGTAAAAAGAATATGACACTTGTCCCCAGACATGATATAAAACGAATATTTTCTGAAGAACAGGAAAGATGTTGGAAGATTACTATAGAAAATTTTCATTAATGTTTTATGGTTCATCTGTGAAATATTGCAGACAAGTTGCTTTTGAAATTGTTAAGAAAAACAATTTGAAAATGCCACACACACATGAGAAAGAGATGGTCATGCAGGAATAGAATGGTTTTGAATCTTTAAAAGAAGGCACCTTCAGATCACAGTGAAAAAACCTGAACCTGTCAGTCTCGCAAGAGCAACGGCGTTTAATTTAAAAAACGTAAAAGTTTTTTTTGATAATCTGCAGGTTGTTGTTGACCGACAACCACATTTCGCTGATGGGACGCGCGTTTATAATTTGGACGAGACCAGCACTACAACTGTTAAAAAACCACAAAAAGTTGTAGCGCTGGTTACTACTTGCTGCTTGGTTAGTGCAACGGAACATGCTTTACCTCCTACAATCGTTTTTCCACGTAAAAATTTCAAGAGCGTAATGATGATTGGAGCTCCTCCTGGTAGCTTGGGACTGACTAATTAAAGTGGTTAGATGACTGTCGAACTTTTCGTAGAAGTTATTAAACATTTTGTGAAACATACTCAAACATCTCCTGAAGATCCCTCACTACTTCTTATGGATAACCACGAGTCCCATTTGAGTATCGAAGTCTTGGACTATGCCACAAAATTAGGCGTAACTGGGTTGACGTTTCATCCACCCACGACGAATAAATAACAACCGTTAGACGTAGGTCTAATAATTCTTTTAAAAGCTATTGTAAGTATCTTTATTTATTTAGCTCTTACCATTTTAAATAAATATTGATTTAATTATTTTACAGTGTACAGCAAAATAACGGGTTTTGCGTAGAATGTGCATTAAAACGAAATATAAATACAATTCTGTGTAAAAAAGTATACAATATTAAATTTCAAAATATATTTTTCTTAATTTATTTTTAAATATTTTAACAGTTGGTCCCGATTTAATATTTAGTGACAGGCTATTATATGAACTTAAAGCTTCAACAAATAATGACTTTTTGTGTAACACCTATCGATATAGTAGTTTGTTGCCGACCTTAAATTATAATTCATCATATCCTCTCTCTTTACCAAATAACCTGATACAAACTGTGGTAATAATCCATTTTCAATTTTGTAAATAAAAACTAGATTTGCTTCAATAATCAATTGCTGAATGCTTTATTAAGCTTTATTAACATGTCATTTATTCTACCTATCGCACTTTAACAGTATTCTTATGGGTTTATTTCTTCTTCAAAGGAAAGGGAACACCAACTGCAGCGTCTATTTAACCAACAGAAAAACACCAAAAACTGCACCAAAAACTTTACTTGGACACGTGTTTCAACAGCTAAGCTGTTATCATCAGCGATACCGATATTTTAATCTTGAGAACCTGTTCCGTAGTGTAGACCTGGAAGCTATCTTGATCAAAGGAAAGAACACCAACTGCAGCGTCTATTTAACCAACAGAAAAACACCAAAAACTGCACCAAAAGGTTCTTCAAGATTAAAATATCGGTATCACTGATGATAACGGCTTAGCTGTTGAAACCGGTGTCTAAGTAAAGTTTTTGGTGCAGTTTTTGGTGTTTTTCTGTTGGTTAAATAGACGCTGCAGTTGGTGTTCCTTTCCTTTGATCAAGATGGCTTCCAGGTCTACACTACGGAACAGGTTCTTCAAGATTAAAATATCGGTATCGCTGATGATAACAGCGGTAAAAATGTAGAATCTGTCAGACAAGAAATGCGACAAAGTCTCCAATCAATTACATTTTGCCGAAAGAATTTCGCCCACCACTCTGATCTAATAAAAAACGAAGAGCCAGGAAGGAGTATCATTGCGACTGACACTCCAAAAAAAACTTAATTATAACAAATAGAGCTGCTGCTAAATCAAGAAACTAGCCGCCTCAAAATCAGATAATTTTAAAAGAAAGGTCAGCGATACTCAAAGTAATCTTTCATCCACAAGTGGTGTGAAGAAAGTTAAACGCTCAAAAAAGGAAGAGTCAGAAAGTGATGAATCTTCAGAAGAAATGATACTAGAATGTGGAGAGATAATCTACGGATGATGATGAAGACTTGGTGATAGATGAAAATTTCTCTCCATTAAGTCGTAAACCAGAGTACTAATCTTGCTTGAATCCAAGAGACAAGTCATTTATTACGTTGCTAAAATATTGAATAATGAGGAAGAGGATGAAAATGAATATTCAGTCTCATTCTTAAAGCTAAAAAAGAATAAATGCCGTATTTCATATTTCTTCTGGAACAGGACATAGCAGTTGTGAGCATGTCTGACATTAACCTTAGTCTTCCTCCTCCGAAAAGCACTGATACCAAATAAAAGGCTAATCAAATACTTTTTTAATGTAAAAGTAAAATAAGTTTATTTTTACACTTCCTAAAAGACTGATTTATTTTATTTATACTTCTAACTTAAGATTTTTTTGTGATTACTTACCACAGTCAAGAAATGCAAATAATGTTGTTTATATGAATGAAGGTAAATTTGTTCTTATTAGGACATGCTTACAACTTTTTGTTTCAACAAAAATCATTTTTTGTTTCATTCTTCTTATTCTAGAAACTAAGATTTATTTTCCAAAGAGAATACTGATTATATGAGTTTCTGTTATATTATGATTATAAAAGTTAATGAAACCATAATTCACATTAACCTTTGTTCTTTATTTGAATTTATCTTTTTTTCTTTAAATAAATTCTCTGGTTCACTGTACAATAGGTCCTGGTTACTGTGTAACATGGGTAATATACAGTGAACCAATTTTCAGTTTTAAAAAACAAGCTTCGTGGGCTGTATGTCACACTTTAAAGAGTTGAGGTTAAAACCACTAACCTTTCAAGATATAGCTTTCAGAAAAAATGTGGTTCAGTGTTCGGCAGCCTACCCTACATGTTACAACAAAACAAATTTCACATTAGTCTTTGTTCTTTATTTGAATTGACTTCTTTTCTTTAAATAAATTCTTTGGTTCACTTTACAATAGGTACTGGTTCAGTATGTAACATGGATAGTACATAATGAACCAATTTTCAGTTTTAAAAAAACAAGTTGCATGGGTTGTATGTTACACTGAGGTTTATTTCTACAAAACTACAATTATTTTGCTACCGCCCCTCAAGCGAAATGTGCGTACGCAGTAATGGACTTCACAACCATAGTGTATATACTATTTTTTCCACTACTATCCAAATTTAAGCCAAAAATAAAAATAAACATTTTTCTTGTAAAAATCAAGTAGCACAAGAATGCAAATAAATCAAAAAGCATTAAAAGCTACATACGTTGATAAACCAACTGCAACTGATACACTAAACACTTGTGTGATATATTTCACCTTCATTTTCTGAAAATTAATAGTAATATGTAAATTAGTTGATTTAGGAGCCAATCGCAGCGGTTTAGATTTGTCTGACATGTAGAAATTTTTAATGTCTTTCGAAGATGCTTTTTTTGTTATTAAAGATTATATCGTATTTAATCAAGTTATTTTGCACCGACTTCAATAAATAGGGAACATCGAAGAAATAATAGATTTTCTTATCGTTTACGAGAAGGTATGGTTTTTCCGGTGATACATCTATTCTTTTAATTAGGTTTCGAAAATTTTACTACTGCCCTAACATTGGCACCGCATTGTAGTTGTAGCTTTTCTATGCAGTCTAATACTATCGACTTTAATTTGTCACCTTTACATATCGTATTTGTAAAGATGTAGCACAAGGGTTGTTTAAATTTTTATATATAACTCTAACCATGATCACGTAGCAGTTTGAGCTGGCAAAAATTTAAAACCTACTTTAAAATTAACATTTTGGGGCTCGTAAAATATAATTTTAGTGAAAATTGTTTGTATTCCTCTGTATATCTCCTGCTTCTTAGTGGTTTATTTTTTAAGTCCACTTGGGCTGTCACAATTTATGCTGTGCTTTCGGGAAGTAATCGTTGGGAGATGTTAACTTTAATTGAAGTGCTTTCTTTTCACGTTGCAATTTAAAAATGTTCCTCCGTAATTTTCTTTACCTAAGAGTATTGAGTAGTTTTGGTATAGCTAGAGATGTTAACGGGCATTTATTGCTTCGCCAATATACCTTGCATCATTTTAATATTAGGTTTCAGAAATTGACACTTGTAATTCATTTAGGAATGGCAAGTGTTCGCCACATACTCGTTAAGTTTTTAGAGTCGACATTTTTATGCAACAGATCGGACCTTCCAGATTCTGTTAACCATTCAAAACACCTACAACAAAATGTTTGTAATTTACTTAAAATTCTTCATGTAACTTAACTCGCCTGGTTAAATCTCCTTTGGGAAACCTGAAAAAACTGATTCTACCATCATATTTAATAAATAAATAAATTCAGGTTATGTATTTGCGGTTATGGGATGGGGGCGCGAATTTTAAACTAATGGCATTTTTTTATTCAAATAATTTTATCGTGTTAGATAATTTTAAGCAACAAATACGTTAAAGATAATCTCCTGGATATACAAAATTATGTTTCACTCGGTTTTGTTAAACAACTATTCTTAGATTCTCAAAAAAATTGAATTTGTCCATTATTAACCTAGGTCAACAATAGGAAAAATTATTAACCACTAATAGAAATTCAACTTCTCAGTTGGCTAGGAGACGCAATAATTGTCCACTTCACAGCTAGTAGTGGAAAAAATCACTTATTTGTATGGTACATTTTAAATATTGTATTGTGATGTAAGTGTTATGTATGGTGCCCCAGAAGATCAGTATATAGCTCTCAGAAAAAATGTGGTTCAGTGTTTGACAGCCTACTCTACACATTACCACAGAATCCACTTTTACATTAATCTTTATTCTTTATTTAAGTCCATCTTCTTTTCTTTAAATACATTCCCTGATTCACTGTACAATAGGTAGTGGTTCAGTGTCTAACATGGATAGTACACAGTTTAAAAAAAACAAGCTTTGTGGGTTGTATGTTTCACTTTAAAGGGCTGAGGTTTATTTCTACAAAACTACTGTTTTGTTACTTTAAAGGTTTTAAACGTGATCGCGTATGATCGTAAAATTAAATTGTTTTTTTTTGTTTTGAAAAAATTATTGACATATTTACTATTAAGATTCGACGTATTTTGTATTTGTACTAAAAAGTTGTTATTTGTAATTTTAAAAAAATATATATATATTCGTTTACGTTCTTGATATTGAACAAGCATCTTATGGAATTGGGGATACTGACGGCTTACCAGCGCCGTTAAATATAAATTGCTGAAGAAGAAGATTTATAAATCAAATTAAACCAACTACAATAAATTTGCTAGCCTTCCCTACATGTTACCATAAAACACAATTTCGGAGAATCTCGAGAAATTAAAAAAATTAATATATTAGTGTTCGAATACTGTAAATGCAGGTAGAAAAAGGTATGATAATTAAAAATTTGAAACGAAACGTCGGATTACTGGAGAATAGCAAAACCAGTTTTTCGTTCAAAATAATGCCAAAATGTAAACGTATTTGTATTTCACAGGATAGGTCGTAAAATGTGCGTACAAACCACGCTTTAATTAATGCTTTAATTAATTCAAATGTATAATTATTAGTTTTCAATTACTGCGAACGCTGGATTACCGAAGAATAATAAAGCCGGACTTTTTTTGCCCGCAATAATGTAAAAATTATAACACACATTTGCGTTTCACATCAGATTAGATTGTGAAATATTTTGCAAATTGTGCTAAAATAAACTACCATATAGTTTGGAAACATTTAATTAATTAAACAATAAAAGTTAGAACATATTAAAATAACGCCGGATTACCGGAGAACAGTAAAGACGGACTATCACGATTGTAGTGTTTTTTTTAATTTGATGTAAACATTGTAGCACATATTTGTGGTTCACACAACCTTTTTCCAAAACACAAATTCGGATTGTCCCTGACAATTTAAAAGATTAATATATTAGTGCTTGATTACTGCAAAATCCGGAAGAAAAAACAATTACAATTAAAATCTAGTAACAAACGTCGGATTACCGGAGTATAGCAAGCCGGATTATCGCGATTACACTGTTTTGTTGAAAATTAATGCAAAATGTAACTAAACTATTTTTTTTAATGATACTCGATAATACCGCAGATAGAAACTTTTAAAATTCTGTTAATGTTACGCTATAACATAATTTCGGATTATCCCGATCAATTCAAAAGTTTAATACGTAAGCATATTCTTGTTATAACGTCACCAAAAATGTTACTGAAATTTTATTTTGACTTCTTTGTTAACAAAATTTGCTGAACCAACACGAATACAATAACTTATTTAAATAAAAACTAAACAAATATAGTTAACAAATACACCCATCCGATAAGGTTTGTTGCAAATACTATATTTTTGATAACGCGAAACCATTATGTTGGTTAAACACTTCACCTGCTCCAAATCAATGACTATTTGCAACCGCAACTGATTAAATTTTTTGAAATAAATTAATAATTAACTAATTAATATAGAATGTATCTACAGACACTCTTATATAATTATCTATTTTTAAACATCTAGAAATTAGCAAAATACTATCATGGTACGAATTTTAATTTTATTCTCACAGTTTTAATGGTAATTACCGGATGACGTCTACTTGAACAAACATTTTTCCTTAACAACAAATTCTAAAAACCATCGAACACACACACATTTTGATCTAATTAAAGAGTAAGCAAAAATATATCGTTACGGTTTTTCGTCGAAGATACTCCTACTATTTTTTAATCATTTTAAGTTTATGATTATTTGGAAATTTTATCGTTGCTTCCTCATCCTTCCGTATTCGTTTTATAATCTACCGACAAATTGAGGTGGTCGGGGTAAACCGCAGCGAAAAAAAATCAAGCATTTATTGTAAAATGATTTTTTAAAATACGTGATATTGATGCGCCAGATGATTTGTGTGAGTAATTGATTTCGAAGAATTGTAGTAAAGTGAATCATTTTCGCGTAGTAAATCTTGAAACCTACATTTTTTTAACACCGTGAATAAAATTAAATTTTACTTTTCATATTATTGTGGTTTTGTAATGAGCTCATCTTACTTACTGTTATATAACAGGCGATAATTATTATGTCTCCACGTGTGTAGTGTGACTAGTTAAGTTCGCAACCATATGGGATTGATTTTATTAAGAGCTTTAGGCGAAATTTGACATTGCACCAATTCTCCTTTGATCAAGAGGATAAGTACCTAAAAAATAGTAATTACGTGATATGCATCAAATTTTAATTTTTTCCAAAAATTCAAAAACCGTGTTGTTATTCAATAGGTATTAGAAAAAACATTCTAAATGAAATTTTAGCCCAGCTGCATAAAATCACTTTAAAGAACGATTGGTGGTTGTGATTGTCTAGCAGAATCCATGTACCTATAACTTAACAATTTTGAACTTTTTGAGGTTAAGAACCTTAAAAGTAACGACAATACAATGTTGCCAAATGTTACAACCTTTAATGAAACATATAATAATAGGTATTTATAATACAAGTGCCTTATTTGCTGTTAAAACATGAGTATAATAAATAGTTTTATCCAACAAATCCTTCAGTAAGAGTTCTTAAAAAATCATCAAAACCAGAAAATTTTATACGTTAGTAGTCTATGATTTCGTTGCCATGTTGTTGTGTTTTGCTTTGTTCGTTTTTGACAGCATATTATTTGAGAAAAATTTTGCAAAAAAAAACTACCCCGGCATTTGTAAGATTGATGGAACTGAAAAGAAAAAGTTCTCTTCCTAAAAAAATTGCGAGAGATGTTGAAGAAGCCACATCGAAATTGCTACCTCTTCAATGTGGGCAAAATATAGATGTTAAGATCGACATTCTGTACCAGAATCAAAAACATATGTTTCACGTACACTCATGAAATTTAAAACTTGGACACCACAATTTCTGTAAACAAAAGTTTGCACATTGTGAAGCGGGCTTAAGGGTATCATTTACAATTCTAACAGCAGGTAGTCCCAGCAGGGATTATCTTATAGAAGGACTGTAGAATGAATCATTACACTAAGCACGTTTTAGAAAATAGGTAATTTACGTTGCTTACTTAATTTTTTCTTTAAAGAATATATTTGAAGGTATCGCTAATAATCACCATAGCTCGATTAATTATCGAATCAAAATTTTTGTTTAGGAAATGTTTACAAAATAAAATTAGAAATAATTTTGATTTAAAAAACGTCTACAAGCAATAACTTTTAAATTAAATAAAAAAACTAAACATGGTACATTGGATACAAGAAAATAACTTGGAGCTGTTACCCTGGCCAGCAAAAAGCCCAGATTTTAACATTATCGAAAATGTTTGGGCTCGAATACTTGCTGTTATCCGAAGACAACAAGGGCCAAATTTTATACCAGTAAACCGTAATGCACTAATTGCAGCCATTGATACCGCATGGGAAAACGATTAATATTAATTATATTGATACCTTGATAGCGTCAATGAGCAGACGCCTCCAAGAATGTATCAATAATAATGGAGGTCACACCCATTATTGATTTCTTATATTTATTTATATAGTAATACCTTTATTTAAAAAAAAGTTTTCATTTAATTTTAAACTATAACTTGGTATCTTAATTATAATTATGTAATAAATTCTTGTCAAAAACTAAATATATACGTTGACAATAAGAATTGCCTTAGTTTTTATTTTCACTTTTATATTAACTACAGAAAAAATGAAACGTCATAAAATATACATTTTGTAAGGACTAAATATTATGAATAGAGAGTTTAATGATTTTTTTAATAACTTACAATAATTAGTAGGTTAGATTTATTTAAAAATAAGTAATAATCAGTCAACCCAAATAACCATGTTTAGTTTTTGATTTAATTTAAAAGTTATTGCTTGTAGACGTTTTTAAATCAAAATTATTTCTAATTTTATTTTGTAAACATTTCCTAAACAAAATTTTGATTCGATAATTAATCGAGCTATGGTGTTTAATTAGCGATACCTTCAAATATATTCTTTAAAGAAAAAATTAAGTAAGCAACGTAAATTACCTATTTTCTAAAACGTGCTTAGTGTAATGATTCATTCTACAGTCCTTCTATAAGATAACCCCTGCTGAGACTACCTGCTGTTAGAATTGTAAATGATACCCTTAAGCCCGCTTCACAATGTGCAAACTTTTGTTTACAGAAATTGTGGTGTCCAAGTTTTAAATTTCATGAATGTACCTCTATGATTATGAAAGATTGATTTTTCGTGTACTGATTTTTTGAAATTACCAGAATCGGCGTCGTACAACAAGACACAGTATGAGACCCACAACAACTTTATTGTTTGATGTTGGAAGCGATCTTTGTAGGTCCAACGTCATGGTCGATGGAAATCGACCTCATGATACAAGTGTAGGGATGGTCTCATTCTCATCGTTATAGTGTCTAAAATGAGGTTCTGGGTAGTAGCCTTGCTGATTTGAATGCCTTCCAACACTTAAGTTTTCTTTATTATCAAATAAACCGGTTACATCAGCACCGGAAAGTGCGTGAACTCCCGGAAGTGCAGAAGCTTTCAGTGCTCCAATTGCTTTGAAGGCAGGAGCCACCTTAAAATATCTTTTTATTCCATGCCGAAATTCCACGGTTTTGTGGAAACATGGAGTATCTCCCAATGGCCACTCCACTCTAAGGAGAATGATTCTGGTGTCTGTGTCCTCCTGTGTAGTTGTTAGGGTCGACACATCCAGAGCATTTGATGCTGCTACCTTATCTCTTCAACTTACAGTCCATTTGTCCTGTCGTACTTAAAAATATCTTCAGCAAGAAATGCGGTCAGTTTATTCTTAGTTTGGTCATGTGACAACAATTTATTCATTGAGATGTTTGCAATTTTGTTTTCCAGAGATATTTTGTATTGGATGTATTGTAATCCTCTCTGGCGGAACTCTATCATTTCACGCTTTAAGGACCCTTCTTATATCAGTAAAAAACTATATGAAATTCCGTATGCATACTAAACCTTTTAGCAATCCATTTGGAAAAGTGATTTCTGAGATTTTTGCACGTTTTCACTGAAGCTGGCTTGCGGTATGTATGAAGCATTGCCATACCATCAACGATTGCAACTTTCTCCGGCGTGACGTGCAGAAATAATTTCTTCTGTCTCCTCTTTAATTGTAGCTTCCAACACAGTCATCCGCTTATATTAAGCCATACAATTATGCATCTTGCCGTCAGCAGCAAATAAGGATCGTGGCAGAGGGTAAAATTCTTATTCTTGACCTTACATCTATGTTCATGCGGTTTTGTGATGCTATTAATAACCTTGATATAAAAGACATGTCAGATTTCAGTGCTATTGTTTTCTCTTCCAGAACAACATTCACACTCTTTTCTATTAAACCACATGTTTTTAGATCACATTTCTTTATAGATGCCCAAAATGTTATATTATTTCTCTGCCCACTTTGCTGTAACAACGTATCAAACAGTTATTGTTGACCGGTTTCTGATATATCATCCAATGAATTCTGCATTTTCCTAGAAAAGACACATTGTATAAGAATATGAACAAGTTCCTGACCTTTCCAAAACGATTTGTTAGTGTTTGAAAGACTTCCTTCAATTTCTTTACAAAAGCATCTTGACGCTGTTGAAATTTAGTAGAAATTTCATAAAGTATCTTTTTTTCTGAGATACTCATTTCAAGCATTTTTTCTGTTTCACTTCCTATCCCTAGCATTGTCATTTCGCGTTATTCCAACTAGACCTCCTTTGAACTTTCAGCTTTCTGTAATAATGCTGCAGTGTTTCGTCAGCACCCAACGCACAAAATGACAATGCACTTCTATTGACGACCCTTTTTCCTCGTACAAAATGCTTCCAAATGTTGAAGTTTTAATATCTACAATATAGTATTATAGTATTATATTGTATTATTATATTATATTAATATATAAACCAGCTGTTTTGAGTGGCGAACATATTGCTTTCTTATAACGGAGTGCATTTGCGACTAAAGAATTGCTCTTACAAGAAAAGTGCCATATAGACGATCCCATGACAAACAAATGTGGTCCTATAAACTTTTCTCGTAGAACAACCGGTTCTAGTGATAGAAGCAAAAATATATTTCCTGTGGCGGTCATTTTGTTTTTTGCCGTTGGACGCGTTCTAAAATGGCCACCATTCAGGATCTCATTTTAGACATTGTACTAAAGAGAATGAGACCATCTCCACATTTCTATCATTAACGAACCCACGGAAGCCAATTTTTGTGCATTTGAACACAAACTATATGTCGAAGAGTTAATTTTAAGCAAAACGGACATGATTAAGAAGATACTGGTGAACATTCGAGAACAGAAGCCAATGTTATTGTAAATATTAGTAAGAAAAAATCAAATGAATGTAGAAACGACGTTAAAGTAACAAAAATAAAGCACATAAAGTTATGTTTTAATATAAAGTTATATACAGTATGTGTGTAAATTATTTTCTTAAATGGCCCAATATCTTGACCTCCTAGATCTCCTGACCTTTCGACATTAGATTTCTACCTCTGAGGTCACACAAAAAATGAGGTCTACGAATTTTCTCCTTCTGCGACCATGTAAATCCTGAGACAAAGTTTTGAACACATTTAGAAATATTAACAGAAATAGACTTGCTAGGGTTGTACGAAAAACAGTCACCAATTGTCAAAAATGTCTCGATGCAAATTGACATTCTTTTGCAAATCTGTAAATCAGATTTTAAATTACGGGCCTGAATGATGCTAGAGTACTTATTAATTCTTTTTCACACTATTTCAGCCTTTGCTATTTTCGTTTGCAATATTGCATTTACTTGTAGGTTGTTCAAAAGTTCAAGTGTTAATTAAATTAACGACGATTTTTCTGATTTGTTTTTTTTACACACTCATATTTAGGAATTTGTCCCCAAAACATGTGAGTTGTTGAGAAGTCTTCCGTACGTTACTTATTATTGTTATTTTGGGACAAATAAATCATGACCTCCTTAGTCCTAATTTTACGAAGTGTGATATTTCGATGATACTCAAATCTTTCATGCACTTGTGAGACAGATAATACGTATAAAATATAATTTTTTTTTACTCATAAAACAACTGTGCACAACCCATGGGTTAAGAGAAGACATACCAGAGCTAGCAAGAATCTGTCTGAATACAACTTACTTTCTATGGAACGGAGATTTCTACGAACAAAAATCAAGTACAGCCGTGGGATCACCATTATCACCGGTTATTGCGAATATCTTTATGGAAGCATTCGAGCAAGAAGCCATTCAATCCAGCAAAAAGAAACCGAAATGCTGGTTCAGATACGTGGACGATACCTTTGTCATATGGCCTCATAGGAAAGAAGCACTTACTGTATTTCTTAACCACCTCAACACTCAGCACGAAAAGATCAAGTTTACCATGGAGACAGAAGAGAATAAGGAGCTTCCCTTCCTGGATGTTCTAGTGAAACGAGGATAACAACAAGTTGGCTCATAGTGTATATCGTAAAAGACACACCGACCGATACCTTCATGCCACATCACACCATCATCCACAGCAGAAGCGGTCTCTAATCAAAACTTTATTGCATAGAGCTAACAAGATTCCTGACGAGGTTCACAAGGCAGAAGAACTTCGACACGTCCAACAAGCCCTAATGAAGAACGGCTATACCAGAAACGAAATAAGAGCCGCCTGTCGCAGGAAATCCGAAAAAGAGAAGGAACAGGTCACCACCTACGCTCGTTAGACATTCATTGCTGGAGTAACTGACAAATTAAGAAAATCATTGGAGAAGAAGAATATCGGTGTCAGGTTTGGAACGGTTAGAAAAATCCAGCAACTACTACCTTCTAATAAAGATAACCTGCCGAAACTCTCAACAAAGGGGTCTACCAAATTGACTGTTCATGTGGAAAGGTCTACATTGGTCAAACCGGACGCAACATAAAATGTAGATTAAAAGAACATCACCGAGACGCCAAGTCCAGAGCGGTAGATAAATCAGCAATCACAGAACATCTACACGAAAAAGGAAAACACATCATCAACTTCGAGGAAGCTAAAGTTCTATCAAGGACTAACAACTACTGTCCAAGGATAATCAGAGAATCCTTAAAAATTATGAAAAATAAAAATAACTTCAATCGAGAATATGGTTACCGATTAAGCAACACGTGGAAACTAACTCTTCACAAAAACAAATGTCCCCACAAAATTAGTCAACACCAAACAGAAGATCAACCAACCATCGAAAACCAACCACCCGTCACTGATCGACATCAACCAACCGTAGTGGAACATAGGTATATAACGAGGAGCAGAAAACAACTACATCAGTCTTTAGAGTAACTTCTGAAGAAGCTAACAGCATGATTAGCAAAACGTCAAGCAGAGAACGTAGGAAGGAAGGACGAACATGGCTCAACCCGGAAGATAATAATCTTAGTGACAACAGCCGCGAAAGCTTACATTCATACATTATCTACAATTGTTGTAATAAAAAATTAGATCATACAAAGAATGCCAAAAAACTATAAAAAATAATATTCGACATAAAAATGCTTTTATGGATTTATTTTAAATTTTAACACAAGAAAGTTCACAATTTGATGAGTAGAACTAACACATTTAAGAGCTTATTGACAAAATATGTGAAGAATAGTAATACAAGCAAAGCTTTTTACATTTTTTTCTAATAAAAAAAAAGAAATTAAGTTTGATAAATATATTGAAAATAAAAAACATTAAAAAAGATTATAAATTTATTTTAAAACATTTTTTTAAATCAATATTTAATATTAAACCTTTTGACAAGGACACAAATATTACCTATCGAAAAAAATTTAAAAAAAAGTACTTTGTGTTGATAATTTAATAATAAATTCACAATAAACAACTCCATATACATAAAAATTTATTTATTTATCGGAAGAATTGTACATATTCATAAGGTGTGTAATTTGTGGTCAATTTTTATTAATTTACTAGTATCGGATTAGTTAGTATTTAAGGAGCACAATTAATAGTTTACCGTTACTAAAGAAGTCATAGTTAACCACATTCGTGAAGGATAAATGATCATTATTACTAACTTCTTATTCATACCTGAGTCAATTTTACTTGTCAACAATATTTTACATAAAAATGAAGATGAAAGTTGTAAAACAAAAAAATCCAAAAGCCTAAAATTTTAAGTGCAGTCTTCCCAAAGCTATTTGTTTCATAAACTCTAAAAGTAGATACACAATAGAATATTAAAACAAAAGTGGCAGGCATGTATCCATTCAAACACGAATTTAAAATTCCCGCCTAGTGGTAAGTTGAGGACCGGATGAGAGCGTAAAGAGCCTTCTGCTACGAGTTTTTTGTAGCATTTTATCAATAAAAAAATAAAATTTTGAAATCTTGCTAGTTTTCAAAAATACATCGTGTCCCACGTAAGGCGTTTATGAAGATCGAATCAATTTGATTTTTGTAAATTTGTAGATTTCCATAAAAAACTATGCTTTTTCAAATAAAAATATAATAGTCATTGTACAACTTCCGGTTATACCGGAAGTGGACCAATTTTCTTATTTTAAATGTAACACCCTATATAATATACATTTAAATTTATATTCAGCATGGAAATTCTGTAAACGATGATGCCTATTCCAAGTCAAACCGTTTTTACGTTATTCAATTTTTTCTAAAATTTTGTCGCCTGTAGATAATTTCTTAAAGTCACCTACCTCTGCTACTATTTTAATCAGATACTTGAAATTTTGGGATGAGGTACTAAAATAGTTGTACTTTAAATGAACATGCACACTTAAATAGATAGAACACCCTGTATATTTTTATGTCATCTTATTCAGAAAATTATTCTGCACCTATCTGTATTCCTTATGGCTATCTCTTGTTAGCCATGTCATCAAAAGATACTTATAAGCGTTTACCACGTGACCCCACTCCCAGGAAGTTCTTCAAATTATCAAATCATCTAATCTAACGAATTTGTAACTAAAACATCTTCAAACATAAAAACTCCCATCATTTTATTCAGGTTTAGATAATTTGAAGATAAATCATGATTATCTCCTTGTTAGTTGTGATGTCAGTGCTTTTCAAACAAGTGCTGCTATGGGATTCTCTTTGTTTCCTGTTGTCGACAACATTTGTATAGAACCCTTTGAATCTATTTCGCAGTTGTAACTCAAAGTTCACTTTAGATATGAAGATTATACATTCATCTTATGGCCTCATAATCGCCTTTCTTTAGATACGTTGCTTGACCATCTTAATAAAAAAATTGCTGACATCAAGTTCACTAAGGAAATTAAAAAAAAAATCATTGTCTTCTACTCCGACGTTTCATTTCTATATTATACGGGGATATTTTTCTAATTACTCAGACTTTTTTCAGTCTAGAATATAGCTTGGTTGACAACTTAATTTTTTAACATGAAATGAAGCCTCTCACAATAACTGACGAAATGTTACCATTTCGACACGGTCTAACTCCAGAAGGCGCTATTTGTTGACAAGAATGAAGTATCCGAGAAAGTATAAAAAATTTCGACTCCGTCCGTTAACTTTATATTTCGACAAGTGCTTATGGACATCGTTCAAAGCAATTCTAACAACATTTCGTGTTCCGAGATGCTGTCTTTACAGGCTTAGGAGAAGAATCAGCCACTGCAGTCAAACTAGTACCGGACGAACAAGTAGGACCAGAAAAAAATTTCAAAGTATGAGCAGTAGGGGTGAACGAATCCGATATGTAAGCTGGCAAAGTTTAAGAAAAAAACAACTTAAGTTCCAGATGTCTACCCATAGATGGGAGCTGAACGGTAATATGTTGTTTGATTTCACGTCTACCATATAAGATGACTTCCCCGAAACCAAACCGTGCCTAACAAGATGTAAACTGACTACCACAATCTTCTTCGGACTATGTCATTCGTGAGAGACAGTTATACTTTGTGAGGGACACTTTAAGCACAAGCTTGAAGATGTAGTCCCCGATCCGTGGAAGTATTGTGTTCCAAAACCCACACTTCTCTCTAGTCCCATAGATTGGAGCTTTTGATCTCATTTAGTAAAACACTCATCATATTCCAAAGGTAAGAATTGGGATTTCAGATGAGTGACTACATCACATCAGGAATACAATGATCCATCCGATAAAGTACGAGGATATATTGAAAAATTCTTAGCCTACTATAGAACCAAACAAAATTTCAATGTCAAAATATTTTATTACTCAACATATTCTCCTCTTAATTGGATACATTTATTACAGCGAACCTGCAACGTCTCTAGACCTTTCAAAAAATGTTTCTTCTTGCTCTGCAAACCAGACCTCCACAGCTTCTATTACCTCCTTGTTGGAAGAAAATGTACGACCTTTTAAACTTTTTTTTCAGTTGAGGAAAGAGGTGATAGTCGGACGGAGCCAAATCGGGTGAATAAGGGGGTGTTCTAGTAATTCAAACCCTAAATCACGAATTTTTGCATGGCAACATGAGATTTGTGTGCAGGGGCGTTGTCCTGCAAAAACAAAACACCTTTGGATAGCTTTCCGCGTCTTTTCTCTTTAATATTTTCCCGTAGAGTGGTCAGTAATGTCGAATAGTAATCTCCAGTTATTGTTCTACCCTTATCCAAAAATCAATCATGATTACTCCATGGCAATCCCAAAAACTGAAGCAAGAACTTTTCCAGCAGATTTTGGACACGAAACTTCTTAGGTCTTGGAGAACCAGAGTGTCGCCATTCCATCGATTGTTGCTTTGTTTCTGGATTTTCAAATCGAGCACAGATTGAACGCGATGCTTCTACCCTTGCACGCTTTTGGTCAACATTCAAACATTTGGGGATCCATTTTGCAGCAATTTTTCTCATGTCCAAATTGACGTGAACCATATGATGAACGCGTTCGTATGAAATATTCAGTGCTTCAGATATCCGTTTTAGCCCAATTCGACGGTCTGATAAAATCATGTCATGAACTGCATCGATATTTTCGGGGACTGACACAGAAACTGGCCTTCCCGATCGGTCATCATCTTCAATGGAAAATTTACCTCTTTTGAAGCTTGCATTCCAATTTTGACGGTCGCATACGAAGGACATTGATCACCAAGGGTATTAAGCATATCTT